>OV651816.1:13306980-13610298 GCA_927349885.1 Psylliodes chrysocephalus
TTCCCCCGTCAAATGTAACCATTTTCTCGGTATATATTAATTTTAACATCCGATACATGACCAGTTTTCGAGACACAGGGCGTTAAAGTGGAGAATTGCTGATTTTAATTTATTTTTTCTTCAAACTGAAAAGCTCTCTATGTAGAATATATAAGTTTAAAATAAGTTTTGCTGAAATGTCCATTGCAAGGGACAATTTAAAACAGTTGCGGCTGGTGACCAAAATATTGGGGTTTACAATGACAGAGAAGATAGATCTCAGGACAGATGTAGGTAAAAAACTTTCAGTTTCAGAAAATTTGACCGGTCGCCACTTTACATAAAGAAATAAGTGCGGATTCCTTTGGATAATGGATATGTAAGTTTTAAACCTAGATATGAAATGATAACATTCAAGACATCTTTAAAAATATATAGACAAAAACAAATAAAACATCAAAATCCGGAAGGATTACAAGAAGAAATTATTTTTGAAACTTTAGCTGAACAAGAATAGGTTAAGTGCTATTTTTTTCTTTTGTTTTTTTATACGTATACTTAATAAAATTATTATCAAATTACCATAACCCTAACCCCATAAGCTCTTAAATTAACCAACCTCCGATAACATCACACTAGTAATGTCAGTTTAGTGCCATAAATTTATACAAAAAAGATAATTTTTACAGAATTGTACAACAATTTGAATTGGTCGTCTGGCAACACTGGTGATGAAGCAGTCGAGTAGGAGAGTGTAGGAGCACTCTCATGAGTTCAAGAATAGGGTGCCTAAAGTCTGAGCGACATGTGCAGGGGAAAGGACGGCTATTATTATTATTATTATTATTATTTGTTGTGGCTCTATACGTCCTCACTGTATAGTGGAATCAGATATAGTAACTGAGCATCTAATACTATTTTCGTTTTTCAAAAGCACATACCTTCAATAATAATAGTCTCTCTATAATGCACTCCCTTACGAGTGAATGTTAACCCCACAAGCTTACTGACCTTATGCGAGGAAGGGACGGCTATTACTATTATTATTATTATTATTTACCATGACGCTCCGGGACGACTCACAGAACCATTTATCACAGTGCTATTTGATTACAGGTCAATCCTGAAAAAACCCGTTCACTATCACCGAAAGAGTAACGCCCTGCGATTTGTAATCTGGATCGTACAAATTAATTGAAAATTCACATATATTGGTCTAAGATCTGAAGCAAAGTGTGGCTGAACCACTACAAAGCCCGTAATTACCACATTCTGCTACTGAGTCGATAATAATAAGGTCGTTTGAGTAAATTTACTGCGCTAGGAATAAAAGCAGATATAATATCGGCGCCGTTTTGGACTTCTTGTACCACGTGACCTACGATTTGAGTAATGTCTCCTAAATGTTAAAATTTCTTTCACATCGCTTTAACCAAATGAACTATCGGCGCGGTGTGCGTAGAACACGAATAGGTGTGTTCGGATCCCCGTGGACAGATTTTTGCAATTTTTAATTAATTTTATTAATTTGTTGTCACTTTGGGCATTCAAAAATAATTATCCTTACTTCTTGGGGGTAATTTTGGAATCTAATATAATATAGTTTTAATTCAGCTTAGTTCTCTTAATCTCAATTATCTATTCTAATATATCTAATATTATTAGAGTAATATTGAGTAGCGGTATGATGTCGCATAGGAATGAACAACCTATAGAATTTTTTCTTATTCTTTCAATGTTGATTTGCTACTAGATGGAATTACCATTCTATTAACTAACGTACTTACCATAACAGTTTATAAATTTTGGCAATAGTCACCGGTAACAAGTTTTAATTTGTTGATTACAGTTAAATTTTTCATTTTAGTGCTCGCAGGGCCGAGCGGCATGGCAGGAACGAGAAAGAGACAGACGCTGTTCACTCTCCGAGGAAGCGCGGCAACACCGCATCAAACAAACGGAAGCTCATCACCGATGGATGAAAAGAAACAGGGTAAAGTATCATTATTCGCCTATTTTCCTTTTCCTTTTTACTAAAAGACTTTTGAATTACTTGCGCCTTTTTACCGGAAAAGCTGATTAATGTCAGTCATTTAATATTTTGACAAATATTTGTGAAAAGTTTACCTAAAGCGGAGAATGGAGGAAAAATTAAAAAGTTTCCTTTAGTATACCTAGTCGAGGAAACGAGAAGCTCTACGTGTATAATGATTAGTATATGCATTTATATTTAGATTATTTTTTTTTCTATTTGTGAATATTCTTAGATCATTGGTTTGAGTATTTTGTTTAGTTTAGTGGTATTTTCTAGCGGA
The DNA here is from genome assembly GCA_927349885.1 of Psylliodes chrysocephalus. NCBI lineage: Eukaryota > Metazoa > Arthropoda > Insecta > Coleoptera > Chrysomelidae > Psylliodes > Psylliodes chrysocephalus. Next base: position 13,309,275 of record OV651816.1, read on the forward strand.
ATCCACAAATTAAGAAGTAGCTCTCTGGTGTAGCTAATTGCCCCTGATTTTTCCTGTCCGAAAATGAAGAATCTCAATCTTGATAGACCTTCGTAGTAGACGTGTACGGCAGACTCCTCCTCTTCCTGACAGAATCTATACATAAACGCCTGGTAATAAGCCTACCAGTACTAAAGTATTTTTTATTTTATGCACCCTCTGGCATATTTCTGTTGAGATTTGTTGAATATCCACTAATCTGTGTATGTTCTGATGGCTGTCTTTGAGACAAAACAGAAAGTTTCTACATCAAGCCTTTAGGGATCCTTTTCGGACTAGTAAATCATTGCATTTATGTACTCTGAGGCCTGGTACTCAAGCTAAGGTTTGTCTGTTGGAGCTGCTAAACACTCTCATACAAGCTATAAGTGCATCTGCATAAATTAAACGAGCTGCTAAATATTCTCATGCAAGCTTTGAGTGCATCTACATGAATTAAACTGAGTGTCTTAACGTCTCTTCTCTGTCGGGGTATACTCGTATGACAGTGGTTTTTCGATTTATATAGTCCTAATACCTCTTTTGCGCAGTATTGTATTGCTGCTATTTCTGTCTGGAAAACTGTATACATGTTTACCTAAGCTTAGTGGGATTCTTGCCATTAACTTGGCACTAGCTCATTTAAAACAAAACGTATATTTTATCTAAAATTCTAAACTGTTTGAATTTCTAAAATTACTTTTTCAAATTAAAAGTAACTTTTTGTAACTTGTAAATAATGAATTAAAAATTCATTTTTCTACGATCACTATCAATAGTAGGCTTTTGCGTTTTGAAATCTAACCGAAAAGTTGAAGTTTTCCTCGAACTTACATTAAATGACTGCTTTGTCGCTCGCCGAGCGACAGAGTTGACAGTTTTGTTGTCCGCCCAATAAGCTGTAATATTGTTACACAGGTTTTTGCACATACTTTGATTATATACGAGGCAAGAGAGAGGTCCGACACGCCCAATATAGGGCGCGGCCATTTTGAACCCTGTGACAAAGTTAAAGAATCAGATCGCTCACTCTGCGTCGGCACTTTTGATCTCAATGTTTCAGTTTATACACTGTGCAACTCGGATAATACAATATATGACAACCGCCTATAATAAAACAGCAGTCTTCTGCGTATCCTGAATTTGTATCCCTGGAGTGGATGTTATTTTGGAACTTTCAACTAGTCCGAGTGAGCTAACTGATTCTTTAGCAATAAACTGTGACTTCAAAATTAATACTTACTGACACTGACAGCAGCAAGCAAAATATCAGATGCGTTTTAATTATCCGCTTCTGCTTCCGGAATTGCGCCAAGATGTAGGCAACACGTAATAAGGGTTCAAAATGGCGAAGTTTTCTGTCTCCTTTTAAAAGGCACTCAGAAAGCTGCGCAGTGCGACCATTCTCCGTATAGTAAAAGAAAATCAAAGTAAGTAGGTTTTTGGTATCTCAATTTATTTCAACTCAACTTTTACAATAACTACACAACTGATAACATTAACATATAACGTCTATCATCTGACTGACGTCAGGATCAGTGACTTATATAAGCTTGCTTTAACCTTCTCGAACCTTCTCGAAATGTCTAAAATTTTTCTTGACGTGGAATGACATTTCTCGAATATTTCCCCTTCTTCATTTACTCGAACCTTTACTTATGACGATCGCAATACGCTGCAGGGTTCTGCGTAACAATATAATACTTCATTTAAATAAATGATTTTCAAGTTAAGTAGTAACATCTTTTTTTGTTATATTGTCCAAGTTAACATGGACTTTAATTATTAACTGCTTTTTTCATGATTAACTTACAATACAAATTTTCAGTTTTAATTTCTATTTTTTAAAAAAATATAATCGTAGTAAAAATATTGTGTGCATTTTGAGCGAAAAGTTCATTGCCGCTTTCGACGGAATGCCGCGCTCCGCTACGCGTAGCGCGGGCAACTTTCTGCCTCAAGCGGCAAAGTATAACTTTTCGCTCTTAATACACAATAGCTATTTGTCGAAAGCGGAAACGAACTTTTTGCTCAAAATGGACACATCATTTTAAAAAATAAATATAAAAACTGAACATTTGTCGTAAGTCGTATATAATGTGATGCCTATATCTACGTTAAGAGCAAATTGACGTTTTCGGCGAACTGAACTTGTGGCAGCTTTATCGCTCACCGAGCGGAAAACTTGACAGCTTTGTTGCTAGCCTAATTTAAATTAGATATATTATAATATTTTTTTAATAAATGATTTTGAAGTTATTTGTACGTAGTTTGATGTTTTCTGTTTTAATATTCAAGTTAACATTGACTTTGACTAACTTATTACACCCCGTATAAATTTAATATACACGAACATGCTACAAACTTTGGTTACGTACTTATAAATTAGTAAGAGGGTTAATAATTTAAAAATGTAAATAACCGTTCATAATTTATTATCTCAATTAAAAACCATTAGGTATTTAAAATTATTTATTCATTATTTTTCAAAGTAAAGTTAATCAATCAAAAGGCAATTTTTTTGTGATAGACGTAATCATTATTTTCCAGTCATCAATTAAATTTATTAAATTTAAAAACAACGAGAGCTTAGTGACTAATAGTTTTTAATAATAATTGGTCCCAGACATGTAATTAGGGATATTTTTAATCCAAATTGAAATCCAATACAGAAGTTGTCCATCATTATTCCATGTTGTACATAACTGTTTAAAAAAATTATTTTAAATATGAAGGTAAGGCTAAACATCCATTTTTTAATTACATAATAATGTATACATAAACAGGAGTTGCTTTGGTATTTACTAAATAATTTTTAAATCAATATTCACCACATTGTTTAATAAATTGTGTAAGAAATGTAGGTTTATTTAATAAACAGAATGTAAAATAAGTAAGTAAACCATAATTTGATATAATTTTTGACAATAAAATTAATAAATTGGGTATAGGATATTACACGAATATGCAGATTTGGAAAAAGTATACGAGCCATAGGATATAGGCACTGCGAGTGAACATTTACCTCTATACTGTATGTTTTACTTTTCATTCCAATTTAGTAATGCGTGAATTATTGTGGGGTATTATTCTCTCTAATTAATTAATTAAAACTAACGAATAGAGATGATAGAACTAGTTTATTTTATACAGATAAATATGGATAATTTTAACTTCATTTTACCCAATTTGAATGCAACACCCTGTATAGTATTTTAGCAATAAATTCATTATAAATTTAGCTATCTAACGATACCATCATGTTAGGCTATTATACATATACAGGGTGTATCATCAGTGCGTAATTGATCGATAGCTTTCTTATTATTAAAGATACGAAGACATTTTTAAGTGGTGGAAAAACTTATACTGTTTTAACATAAACCCCCCTTGTATAACAAATTTATTTATTCTCATATCGTCAAAAAATTTTAATAGACTTCATTTTTCTAAAAATGTTTTGACTTTTCATTCATTTGCTACGTTGTAAAGGGTGTATCTTATAGTGGTATCCGAAGTTTTTTTTAAATAATTTGACAAACAGTGAATTTTTTGTAATAAATATTTTTTTTTATTGAAATTGAATCCATTATAATTTATTTGGTCACTTTTTCAAGATGACATCGGCCAAGTGGCTACCTCCGGATGCCACACACAAATTGGCCCATTTTTCGGCATTTTTCATCACTTTTCGGAGTGTTTCGGGTTGAATGGCAGCGATTTCTCGGCGTATGTTGGCCTTAAGTTGTTGGAAAGTGGCTGGTTTATCGGCATAAACCTTTCCCTTCAGGTATCTCCACAGGAAAGAGTCAGGCGCGGTAAAATTTGGTTAATGAGCCGGCCAGTCGAAATCGCCGTATTTCGATATCAATCGATTCGGGAACATGACACGCAATAAATCCATTGTTAAATGGCATGTTGCGCCGTCTTGCTGGAACCAATAGTCTCCCATGTCATGTTCGTCTACCTCATTTGCCACAAAATCGCGTAACATGGCCCGATATCGCTCGCCATTGACTGTTACTGGGGCGCCGTTATCGTCTTTCGTCTTCGAAAAAGAACGGGCCGATGACCCTTTCAGCACAAGCACCGCACCAAACAGTGACTTTGGGGGAATGCAAAGGCTCTTCGAGGATCATTTTAGGATTTTAAATGCCCTAACAGCGAGTATTTTGCGTATTAACAACGCCACACAGCGTGAAATGTGCTTCATCTGTCATGATCAAACAGCTCCAAAAATGAGGTTGACCGGCAAGTATGTCCTGCATATTGCGACCTATCAATTGGCAATAATTGTTGAGCGGTCTGCATTTTGTAAGGAAAGGCGCGCAAATTCATCCTTTACAACCGCCACATGGACATGGTGTACATGCCAAACAGCTGAGAACGGTGTTGGACCGAAACTTGTTGACGCTCCGCGACGTCGGCACTTAGGGCTGCTATTGCTTCCATACTCCGTCTGGTATGCGGCTTATTCCGACAGACAGAGGTTGCCAAAGATCCTGTGGCATTAAATTTTGCAACCAAAGCACGAATAGTCTTCGAGGTAGGCGCATTCTGGCCACGATACCTCGCTCTGAATGCGCATTGAGTCAGCGTAACAGAGAAGTTTTTTAAAAATAAATTTTTACAATTTCAGCACGTTGTTGTGGTGTAAGGTGGTTCATTGTTAAAATTGTACTGACGTTTCTAAAACATTATCAAACATGGCGATCTGTCACCTGGTTGTCAAGTTATTTGAAAAAAACATCGGGTACCACTATAAGATACACCCAATATATAGAATGTGCCAAAACGCAATATTTTTTTTTTTTTCAAATGAAATGCCCTATATGTTACTCCACAAATTTAATTAACTAATAATTTAGTTCCTTTAATTTTTATTTTGTTTGGCATTCTTGAGCCTAAACTGATTTTTAAATTTTATTTACAATGGTTCATATTGTAACGTCGAAGGAATAGAAAACCATTAATTAATTCTGACAACTGGATTACCAAAAATAGCAGTTTACCCTAAATAAGTCCATATTTTCAAAAGCCAATTAGAAAAATGTGAAAAAATTATCTCAATTTTCATGGTAAAACCGACAAAATCTTGAGAAAAAATTCATCTGGGAATAGAATACCAAACGAAATAAAAAAGGTAAAGAAATAAATGTATAAATTGGTGGTATAACACACAGGTTATATTCCAAAAAAATGGGAATATTGTAACGTCAAGTTTAGACACGTATGCATCACAGCATATACATGAAAATATTAAATATTTTTAGGAACGTTTAGTATAGTAAAATTATAAAACGATGTGAAAACAACCAAATCTGTAAGGCGTAACTACCTGCAGGGTGTTTGGTTTAAAAAACTCTGTTTGGTTTTCCCCTCATTTATAGACTACCATGTATATTTAAAAATAATTGTAAAATATGGTCTTACAACTTTAATATTAAACATTTCTTCATATCTCCAATAAAAAAATATATATCGATCAATTACCCACTTATGGGGCACCCTGTATATGTATAATTAAAACACTGTATAAAATAAACCAAGTATTTCATCACAGCTTGGTCCTTATAAGTTAAAAAATATTCTACTGGTAAATAAAATATTATCATGCCACTCTAAAACTTTCAGGCAAAATCGTAACACCCTGTATATCCAAAAATGTTTTTAAATTATATTTTTTTCAAATTCACCTAACTTTTATTCAAAACATGTATCTATAATACAAATTAAAATATGAGGCAATTATGCACTAATGGGACAGCCTGTATAGAACTACGACGAGAGTTTACGTCTTTTTTCATCCTTTCAGACTTCCTTTTAAACTACTCTTGATTGTTTTTGACTCCCCGCCTTGAATGGTCCAGCCTTCCCTAAAAGATTTTGACATGGTGGCTGCAGCTTCATTGCCTAATTGTACCACCATTTGGATACCCTACTTCTTTTGATTTATTAATTCCTCATTTATTCCACTCCCTAGATAGGCTTCTGAGAACTAATAGTCTCGGGTCAACCATTCATGAAGTACTTGACTACCTTGATTGATAAATGAATTTATAGGTACACCGTCAGCCGGCGGACCGGTAATATACTTCTTTGACGTCAGTACTTGACATCCTCTAGAGGTCTATGTTCTTTTCTCTTTTTGTGTTAACTTCTGTTCCTATTTATAATCACCCTGTATATATAATAGTTATTCTCTAGAATACATTTTTAGATTTTCATTGTATATGACCCATGACCTTAATGAACGTCCAACTTTCTAAATGTTCGTATACCGATGGGCCATTAAAGCTTAGGCAGCGAAAGCGTTAAACTTTAGAAACCACCTTAATAATCGTTTTCTTTAAATCAGGAATGAATTAAAAAAATTATGAATGAAATATATGTTTATTCGTAAATATGTATCAATTTCTGAAATGACAAAGTTGCGGAGATTTTCCCATTAGATTTCCAGCCTATGTAACGTTTAGAACCGTATTTATAAACCGGTTTCGGCCAAAATGGTATTTTTAAAAACAGTCCTTGAATAAAAATTTGAGTTCGACCAAAAATACAGTGTCTAGTATAGTAGAGTACAATAGATTTTTTACTGTGTCTCTCTAAATTCTCATGCTTTACGCGAACTTAGATTTCCGTTCAAGAGCTATTTTGGCCGAGTCATAATTTGGATATTTTTAATATAAACTATCAGAACAAAAATATTTAAAAAATAAAGATTTAGAAAAAATTATTGCCAAAATACTTAGATTTGCTATAGTTTCGAGAGCTCTTCGTCAACTTCTGAGGGAGGGAGAAATAGATCGCTTTTTTATTGACATGCCATCTCTATATTATATAACAAAATTGAGAGCTTTAGGGCAAATTATAGATAATTAATGGTGCTATGTGCCATGTGACTTTCATCATAGTAACGGCAGACCTATTTATAATCTGGATGCCGTATCAAAAGAAATTAAATTATTCTTAATACGTACCCATCAAATCTCTGAACGAACCATTCAAATTGGAAGAAGAATGATTTGAGATTCAGTTAATATTCAAACTTTTGTTCTTTCTTAAACTAGGTACCAATTTTTTAGTTTACTTCTTTTTAACAATTACCTGTACAACACTAATAATTTATCTTTTTTTTGTTCCTTTTGTTTTGTAATAATATTGTGGTGGAAGATAGAATCAATATCAATATTCGACACACAATTTATAGTATTATTTATTGATCTGTTCTTTTAACATGTTTTGGTTAAGTCTTTTTAAAAATATAATTTTAAATACTGTTTCAGATACACGACTCGAGCTATGGTGTCGGATCAGATGAAGAAGACTTCTTCAGCGTTTATCACCAGAGTGCCGCCGCAAACGCACTACTCTACGTCGGTTTAGGAACGACAGCCATCGGCAGCGTCATCTTCTTCGTGGGAACTGGGGAAAAGGGCTTCAAAACCTTAGAATTAAGACTTATCGGACCTACTCTAATAGCATGCGGCCTACTGTGTTGCCTAATACGAGTGTTGTTATGTGCCGTACCCTCTACGTGTTTTAGAAATCGAAAAAAGACTAGACTAAAAAGTAACGCTTGTCCTCACGGATCCAATAGGTATCTATCGACAAAGTTTAGTTGTGCACATGAATCCGACTTCGTAAATGTAGATAAGACATCCCATAGAAAAAGCAAAAAGAAAGTTTCCATAGTTCCGCCAGTACCGCCTAACCATTCGTTGCCTAGTACTAGTACCGCTGAATACAAGGAGCTACCTCAGTCGACCACCAAGATCTCCATACCCGAAATCCATTTGCCGAATAGCTTCAGCGACGACGGGGATAAGTCTCCGCGAGAGGACTCCATCATTGAGCTACAGGCTTTAGACTTAACCTACGATATCCAGAGCATCTCCAGCTCGGATAGCGATAGCAAAGGGGCAACTGAGGCAGAAAAAGCAGCTTCGAAGTTTATAAAATCGCGAGAACCAGTAAACAGTTATGTTGACAATACCGAAACTTGTTTAAGTATAGTTCTGGAAAGAAACGATAATAGTGAAAGTAGTGATGGAGACAAAAAAGGTCATAGCAGTGAAAAACAGACGCACAGCGGTATTGTACTAAGTCCTTTACAGTTAGGACAATAATTTATTGTTTATTTATTTAAAATAATTACAGATTTGACAAATATTAGATCGGATTTTTGTCCTTCTGAAAATCTACTTGCACAGTTCATGACAATAACAAGTAACATTAAAATAAGAATCACTAATTAACTATCTTTCGTAACTATTTAAGATATATTTTTTAATTACATTATAATATATACACCATTTTAAAAGCAATATATTAATATTTTTGGACATTTCTACTCTACATCTATTGTTAATGTTCGTAATAATATTGAAAGAAAGTAATGCAGCAAAAAGAAAAAATAACAAAGTAATACAGCAAAAAGAGTTAAGTGCAATACTCTCATGTGATCTGTAATTACTTAATGTAATAGAAGAATAAAATTGCATATATTTTAATATTATAAGGAGCCATTTTACTCATTTCGATTAAACTATTTATACATATTAAGAGGGGCTAAAAACTAATCGGCCTAATCAATATACACAATTTTTTTTCTGCAAAACTTAATGTATTTCTTAACTCTTTAGATCAATATACTTTATCCAACCATTCTCTAAATTTTCAATGTCCTTTAAATAAGGAGAGAATCCTGAATTGAAATAATTTTTTTTGAGAATTCGAAATAAATTAATCAGTTACAAAATGTACATATAATTTAACCTAAAACTTTACCTTAACATTTTTACCTGTATCATTTTTGCATCAAAAAATAGTAAATAAAACTGATTTTAACTAAACTTAAAAATCTTTAAATAATTTCTAAATATTTTGACATCAAAAAAGGTTTCCCAATTGGAAATAGTCAAGTATCTAAAATTGAGATACTTATATATTGAGACACCCTTTAAAAAATCTCAGTCCATCCTAAAAAAAGAGCGGGAAAATGTGCTACTCTTGATATTTCCATGTTTATCTGCCCCATTTTTCCCAATGTTTATCTTCACAATACAGATCCATACGCTCTTGTTGCTTTCTGAGCATCATTAACTTTGCCAATTTCTTTAACCGTTTGGCTTTTGATGTAAAAGGTTTGCTGCTAGTTGTACTATATTTGAAGGCGTTCAATTTGCTAATTATTGGTCAGTAATTTTTTTTAAATTTCTTTTTCCTTTCTCTTTTCTAACTTTCTTGCAGTTCTTTTTTGAATGGAAGTTTAAGTAATAGTTGCTGCTTTTCCTGACCAAGGATTTATATTATTTTGTTTCTTGTTTTAAGATAGAGCACAAATATATATGTCAGGGACATAAAGTTAAATTCTTTAAAGAGGACTCAAAATTTAACCATAACCTTATGTGTTTAGTGGTTTTTCCCCGAGACGTTTTTATACTTTTTACTTTCATTTAAAAATGAATTTGGAAGTGAAAATAATAAAATAGGTATTCCAACTCTATATAAAATAAATGCAAATATTTCGTATGAATCACAAAACATCTAAAATCTATTTTTTAGGCGACTGTCATAAAAAATGCCATTTTACAAATTTATTAACATCCCTAAAAGGGTAATTTTTTGGCCGCATTTACTTTACAGCCGCTTTTTATAAACACAGATTTATCATACTTATCGTACAAATTTTGTTAGTTAACGATGAATTTGCGGCCGAGGCCAAGCAATTTTACGGCCTTGGTACACACATAACTATTAAGCTTATATTATTTCTGGTTTCTATGGTTTTAAAATGTTTTTTTAACTATAAAAAATTGAAATGAGGAAATAGATTGTTTTTAGAAAGGCAATCTACATGCATTTTTTCATAAGGAATTCATAATACACTAAATTTACTATTATTAGTGGTCTATTTTTATAATACAGTTACTATCGAGCAAGTTTCTTGAACCAAGATTAGTGGTTATATTACCACTTTGAGAAAATCAGAATTTTCTTTGTAAAATCTGTAATAACTATTGTTTACAAAAGTGGATTCCGAGTGATTTGGAAGCAACCAGGTGGTTAAGCCTAACAATTGCCGAAAAAGGTTATAAGGACCCTAAAGTAATAAATATTTTAAAAAGCCATAAAATAATGAGATATATGTACTGATAAGGTAATAGTAATACATAAGAAATAAATAGGAATATATATGATTTTTCTAATGGAAAGCAGTAATACCAAAGACTACTTTTTCTTGATTGCGATTTTTGTCAAAGTTGATATACAGCTATGAAAGTGGTAAGCAAGTTGTTATGAAGCTGCCAAATAACAACTGTAATTGCAGAATAAAGGTCTTAATATTAAAAGAAAGAATTAATAATTAAATTAATGTCACTATCAAAATTCGTAGTGTCTAATTGGTTGAACGATCTACAACGATCTGTTTATTCTTCATTCACTTTAACCATCAACTTTCTCCTGCCTTGCCTTTCACACTCTCGTTTTCAAGCATACGCTTTCTGATGTTTTGTAATAAATCCGTTTTTCTTCCACAGTTACGCAAAAGGTCCATATTATTGTTAAACAACGTCAAATATTTCTTTAAAGTTGTCATTCGAGAGCTTGTTGTCAACATTGAGCAATTGCGGCAGCGAACTTCATCATTCGCAAACATGCGTACTCTAAAGTCGTTAACGTGAGATTCCCTCAGCCTTAACCATCTCCCACACCATGACTTGTCTATCGTCAATCTAGTTTTGATCAAAAATCGAGTTTAAATTCAGCTGTCCATTAGACTGAGAGCGGTCCATATAAAATGGAAGAGGGGATTTTCATTGCCTTCATCAGAAAAATTATGGTGTATTAATTGTTGAACACCAGACCAATATTTATGTGCTGTGATTTTACGCACCCACCAAAATAACAACACACTTCCAATACCTAAATAAAAATGTAAAATGTATTAATCAAAAATATTGTGTTAAGAATTATATGTTATATTTATTTATTGCCATTTTTCATTCAAAAAAGCTACTTTAAAGTATCTTATCTTGCAGCAATATGGACCGCTATACAAAAACCAATTCAGTCATTATTTGTACGTTTGAAAACAAAAGCAACTGTAGTTATTAAGCCTTGGTTTCTTTGAACACTTCGTCGCGGTGAGCGGACAGTCCGTCAACCGTCGCGTTTTGACGATTTTATCCAACCAGCGTATTTAAATGGGAATGGTTTTCTTGAATCCGCTTAGCTGAGCAGGACGGCGTCATGCCGCTGATTTGTTGCGAAGAGTCGGTTGATATCTGTTGAGTTTGATATCAGCGGAATCGTCGGCGTGTGCGGAGACTATATTGTTATTAATTTTAAAACAATGAGTGACAAATTCACACATACAGATGACATCATGACTTTATTTTTAGGTTTCTTGGAAATTATGTCCTCTATAAAACAACACGAATTCAAAAAGATCTGTAGAAAATCTAACATACTCCCTAAATTTGGTTTCATTTCCAAAAAGCCTCCGCTGCACAGTGATATTAAAGGCACCTTCTGTATCGCGACACAAAAACAACTCATCCACTGGCTTATTGGAAACTTTGACGGTTGCAATTGCCAGTTCCTCTTGTTCTTCCTCTTCCAACAATAATAATAACGCAAACAATTTATTTGCATCCATTTTAGTACCTTTCGTTTACATTCATAATACATAAACAGCACGTACAGACCTAGAGAAAGTATCATTTTCTATATTTTTTAACAAACCACCTCGGGCGAAAATTGCTGTCCTCAGCGGTCGACGGACTGTCCGCTCACCGCGACGGAGTGTTCAAAGAAACCAAAGCTTTAGAGAGATATTGCAAGTCCATCTAAGGTCAGCCACTATTAGCGCCGCTCTTATTTTGACATATTAGCATGCGTAGATCGTTTACGTTCTTTGTTAAAGATTGTGCCTATTCCTAATTGTAAACGTCACAAAAATACAGGCAGAAGTAATATCATGGAAAAATTCATTTAGACAAAATAGCAACGAAAACGAATAACACAAACATGGTGGACAAGAGAACTCGACGCAGGCTAACAAAATTCGAAAAACGAAACAGGCAGAGAACAACGCACAAGAAAAAGAACGCAAACTAGATACAAGAGACATAGACGCAATTACAAAAACCTGATTAAAACCACAAAAATACAATCCATAAGAGACTTCATGACTAACAACAACCCCAAAAACCACTGGGACAAAAACAACACAAGACAAATCATTAAACACACTGCAGTGAGAAGACTGGGCAAGAACAACAAACACAGAAGAAACAATACAATACCTGCATGAAGTACTTCCCGACAGATAATGTTGACCTAAACGAACTCCTTGTGCAAAAACCAAACACACAGAATGACAAACCTTTCACGAAATGGACATGACCATGGCAGCCATGAAAAATAAAAAATCCCCAAGAGATAATATCTTAAAAGAATCATAACTTAATCACAGATACATTTTGCGAAACAATAGAAGTCATACAAATCATCTTAAATAAAATGCAATAAAACGACCCAAAGACACTCCTTAATCGCAACACTGCACATGCGTAACGTCTTTAACTCAGCCTGGATACCGATGATACACAAACGACTACTAAATACCCAAATACCGTCCAACATAGCAAACCTCCATACTTCCAACAAAAACGACAAATATAGACGCTAGACATCATCAAGGACATAAACAGAGGCTGTTCACAAGGATCAAGTTTAAAACCGATTCTATGGACACTACTTCTGAACACGTGATTCACGACAATGGACGAAACAAAATAGACGAAAACGATTTGGTCCAAGCCTTTGCTGACGATCAAATCCTAATAACATCGAGTACTTCTTTAAAATAAATCTAACAAAAATAGTCACATATCTGGAAAGCCAGCGAGGCATGGGCCAAATCGAACACACTAACCTACAACGAGACTAAGACAGAAGTGATATTCATCCCACACAAACAAACGAGACAACCGCAAATAAAAATACGCGACACGGCTAAGATGATGACCGACAGCCTAGTTTATCTTGGAGTGACCCTGGATGTCGGATCGCTTTGGATCGAGCATATCAGGAAAACCAGACAGGAAGCTCTGGACATATTCAATGAGTTATTTCAAATCACAGGCCGGAATTGGGGAAGAAAACCCGAAATACTACGCTTTATATTTCTATCGTGTGTGGGTAAAGGAGTATAAGTCAACATTTTGGGTAAATTAGTTTCAGTCATCTCTGTACTTAGTGTAAAACGTGTGATAAGTCAATACCTTCTATTGGGGTTGCTAATGAACTTGGACTTCATAATATAAATTACAAAAACACCTTTTTTGGTGAGAAAATCAGTGTAAGTCGACTTATAAAACATATAACATAGATTTACTCAGCTTATAAATTTTTAACTTATACTCCTTTGCCTACCCACGACAGATATACAAACGCCGTAAAAGCCATTAATAATAGCCCATTATATTGTTCGAGGCTGGATACATTGAAATGCAGACTCGCTCTGCTCGTACCGCAAATATTCACTCGTTACATAAAATAACTGGTTTCATAAATAGCTTTTTTAATCCCCACTTCGATTTTATACGACCGGCTCTTACACTAAATATTTTACTGTTGATATTGAAGGTGGTAGTGTCTCCATAAACTTATTTCAATTCAGTATTCAAATATAATTGGTAGATTTGTATATATATATTTTTTTAGTTTAGTTCTTAAAATATATTATTTTACAATTTTACCTATCAATCAAAATATTATAAGAATATTCTAGATTTTAGAAATAAAGTAAAGTAGAAATGTCTGAAAACTGCATTTTTTAAAAATAGCTACTCAGAATGTACCTCTTGTTTATCTGTTCACCTAAAATGTTCAAATAAAAAATGAGCAATATATCAAATATTACAATGATATTCTGTCTCAAATTGTTGTTAATTATATTATTCAATTTAACATGCTATCGAAAAATTAAATATTATGACTCAAATAAATTGCTTAATTTATTTTTAATTATTTAAAATAATTGTTTCCACATACAAATGTCAAAATAGATTTTGTTTCCTGAAAATGTTCACATATTTAACTTTTTGAAATGATCATTCTCTATATTTTTTCACAATTATTTCTCAAAGTAAGTAATTTACTTTCTTAAAACTTTTTCACAAGAGAATTGTTTGTTTTAAAACTTAAATATACTTTAAATGTAGATTATACTTTTTGACAGTATTGTGTCGACAAACAAGGCTACCTGCAGAACATACATTGATTTTTGGGCTGTCAATTTTCTTTAAATTTTAATATTTCTCTATAATATAGGTCACAAGAAGCAACTTTCTTATGGACACCAATTTTGCAGCTATACAGGGTGAGCCAGTAGACCCAGATCTAATTAATCAAAGAATATAAATGAATCTACATTTATTTTTAATTTTCTACGACAAAAGCAGCACCAATAACACAAAATGTACGTACATCATCTTTTTAATGGATAGGAAATACTTAATACATATTCCAAGCTTTTATAAGGGTGGACAATAATATTCATATCTCACGGATATCTTTCTGGACAAGAACTTTTATAATTATTGAAATAGCCGAAAGTATCCTAATTTCTATTTTTCTGCACCCACATGAAAATTAGCTTATCTACGCACAGATTATAAAACGAAAAAATATGGTATTTCGTTCAACTGAACGAATATATTTCATATCCATTCTAGGTAGTGAGAACACTGCAAGAAAATGATAGCCACCAATCACAGTTCATATTTTGGATATACAACTACTATTATTTTTAAAATTTTAAATAAGTGACAATTCTTTCAAAAAAATTGTCAGTATATTTTTTAGTCATTAAGATTAATATACATTAAAATGAGTTATTTTTGTTTAGAATCGATAAATCATAGAATTTTTATTTTTATTTGGGCCACATTTTGAAAAAAAACTATATGAAACTAGTTTAATTACGAGTATTAAAACTAAAATCTTAAAACTGTACAACTCGAGTGGATTGTCCATATCCACTCTTGTTGCACCAACTATTATTTTATTTGATTTAATAAAATATAAGCATTTATTACCTAACGTTGCTGTGTTAATCTGTTTATTTTTTTCTAAAATATTCTCAGGCTGGGGAACCCTAAATGGTATTACAGTGGACATTTTTTGATAATAAAAAGTGATAAGACGAAACTTTAAAATGTTAACTTCTAACAATTAACTAGTGCGTTTTCAAATTATTTAATATTAAAAGAATAAAAACACTTAAACACAAAGTTATTTATTTTTTCTACACCCGTATTATAATAATGCACTTATATGCCCAAAATCCGTTTCATAATGATACCCATTATGATACAGATTTTTCATTATGATACAGATTTTAAATCAATAGAAACCTACAATTTTTCAATCAAGCATGCTGTTTGACGTTTGTCCTAGGTTCCTATGTAATTATTTTAGTTGTCAAAACGTATTAAATTTTCGTAGGTAGCTAAACTTCGATAATTATAATATTAAAATGTCTGATATTAGCGATATAGAAGACTCCTCCACACATATCGGAGAAAGCAGAAAATACAGTACAAAATATTTTACCGCAAAAATCTAGGGAAATACCAATACCTGAAGTAATACCATTAATTACAATTTTGTAGAATTTTTTATAGAAATACGAGTAATTACTGTTATTGTGTTCAATACCAATATAAATATAATATTTATAGGTCTTGATTATTTATCGGGTGTAGAAAAAATAGCGTATGCAACTCTCATGTAATGGTTATTACATGATCGTTGCATAATATACTATTTATTAATTGTAAATCCAACAATATGAAATATAATTAACAAAATGTACCATTTATAACTAAACGTTTTCATATTCGTAATTTCGTTTAGCCGAAATCAGTTACGTAAAAATTGTTGTCATGGCAACCATTTCCATGGTAACAAGTAACCAAAAACCCAAATTTCGAAGTGAGGAAATGCATAATTGACAAGTTATAGATCATTTACTGTATACTTTAGTTTAGACGAAATCAGTTATGGTGAAACTGTTGCCATGGGAACGCTTTACATAGTAACGAGTAAACAAAAAATCAAATTCCGAGGTGAGGAAATGCGTCATTGCCAAGTTACAGATCATTTAATTTAGCTGTAATCAGTTACGGAGAAAATGTTGCCATAGAGACACTTGTCATGGTAACGGCTAAACAAAAATGCAAATCATATGGTAAGGAAATGCATAGTTGGCAAGCTATAGGTCATTTAATTTTCACTTTAGTTTAGCTGAAATCGGTTACGGAGAAACCGTTGCCATAGGAACACTTGTCGTGATCTCGACGAAACAAAAACCTAAATCAGGTAGTGAGGAAATGCGCAGTTGCCTATTATATTTAACATAATATCCTAATCTAAATTAAATTGGAAATGAGACCATCTATAACTTGGCAACTAGGCATTTTCTCACTAAGGGATTTGTTTAGTCGTTAGCATGACAAGTAACAAGTAACAGTTTCACAATAAGATCACGCTACGCTCCTCACATCCATCTCCTAACCAGTACAGAGGAGAGCGAGTGAAGCGAGCGCGCCTGGCCCACATGCCTTTTTTCCACCTACATTATAAGATTACCCTTCGCTCCTCCTACCCACCTCCTAAACAGTATAGAGGAGAGCGAGCGAAGCAAGCGCGCCCGGCCGACGTTTCAAAATTCACGCGTGCGATTTTCGAAACTTCGGCAGGGCGCATCCTTTTTCCACCTACATCATAAGATCACGCTACACTTGTTCCACCCACCTACTAACCACAACGTGGCAACTACGCATTTCCTCACCATGAAATTTGATTTTTCTTTAGTCGTTAGCATGAGAAGCGTTTCCATGGCAACAGTTTTTCCACAACTGATTTCGGCTAAACTAAAGTGAACATTAAATGATCTATAACTTGGCAACTACATATGTTCCTCACTATGAGATTAAGGTTTTTGTTTAGTCGTTACCATGATAAGCATTCCCATGGCAACAGTTTCTCCATAACTGATTTCGGCTAAACTAAATTGAACATTAAATGATCGATAACTTAGCAACTACGCATTTCCTCTCCACTAGTTTCGGGTTTTTCTTTAGTCGGTAACATGACAAGCGAGTCCATGGT
The DNA here is from genome assembly GCA_927349885.1 of Psylliodes chrysocephalus. Lineage (NCBI taxonomy): Eukaryota > Metazoa > Arthropoda > Insecta > Coleoptera > Chrysomelidae > Psylliodes > Psylliodes chrysocephalus. The sequence continues at coordinate 13,326,483 of OV651816.1, forward strand.
AACACTTTTTGCATAACTGATGTCAGCTAAATGAAATTAAAGAAAAACCGTAATCATCTACAACTTGGCAACTATGCATTTCCGCACCATGAGATTAGGGTTTTTGTTTACTCATAGCTATAGCAATTGTTATTATGATAACAGTTTTTGCATAACAGATTTCGGCTAAACGAAAGATGTTGTGGCTCCAATGGCTTCATACAAAAATTGATGCCTAAATAAATTTTTGAATTTAAAAAACTCCGCTTTGCTTCTTCCGTTTAAATTCCTACTTTTTATCTACTTCCAATTATCCTGCCCGCTACCGCTTTTTCTACTCTTATTTATCTTTATCTGCTACTCTCGCAAAATACTCCTCTTTTATTACCTCGTTCTGCTCAGCTGCCTCCTGCTCTACTTAACTTCTTTCACTGCCGGTTTTCTCTCTGCTTCCTTCTCTGATTCCTGCTTTTCTTTCTATACCTCCTGCTATCCTGATTTGTCCAGAATCTTTTTTTTTATTTTTATATTAATTTTATATTATTTTTATATTATTTTTATATTATTTTTATATTATTTTTATATTATTTTTATATTATTTTTATATTATTTTTATATTATTTTTATATTATTTTTATATTATTTTTATATTATTTTAATATTATTTTTATATTATTTTTATATTATTTTTATATTATTTTTAATTAAAACTCCTTTGTGCCTTTTGCATTTCTTTTAGCTTTTTTCAACTTCAACTCTTATAAGTTCTTTTAAAATTTAACTATCAATCTCAAAACCCTTTAATAATTCTATAAATCTCCAAATCATCAATTTCAAATATGCATGGTTACCATTAACGTCAAATCAAGGCCGTTCCAAATAACTTATTAAAGCCAACGAGTCAGAACGGAAACATAACATCTAAAATGTAATGACGGAATAATTACAATATGTATAAATGAGTTAAAGAATTGCCACACATTCTATTGCTAAAATATAAATTACTACTAATTTTAGTACACTAAATTCAATATTAGGAAAAAATATCAGATATATTAGTCTCTATGTTACTAAAATTGGTAAAAAAAGAGTTTTTCTACGTTCATGCAAAAAACAAAACTTTATTGAACTATATTTAGTGAAAAAACTGGTTCTTTATTGCGCTAGTGCAATATCTTTATTGCACTAGTGCAATAAAAATTTTATTGCACTCATCTGTCATTTTACTACAGCGTTTTATGATCATGACAAACATAAATATTCAAATCAACGATAAATATTTAGTCCATTTTCATTTTCTGTGTAACGTTTTAAAAACAATTGCATATTTTATATTATTTTCAATCATTTAATAAATAAATTATTAAAAAAATGTATCATATTAAAAATGTCATTACAAATTATGAACACAAACGTAAATAAATGCCTTTTTACACTTGTAACATAAATAACTATTAAGCCATTTATATTTCAAACCCACTTTGTTGTGAAATTTTCTTACCAAATCGCATTTGAAATCAAATTGCACCTAAAAATTATTTGTCGCTCACTAATTTTCAAAATTTTCGTAAGCCAGAAAAATGTTCCGGATATAATTTGATTTCTAGAAGAAGAGAAGGTGGCCATGGATGACTCGATAAAATTCAAGGTTTTTCCAGATATTTTAGACAATAAGTCGTTTGGAATTTTTATTCGGGAAGCAAATAGTGAATTCGTAATCTTGTATCAACTGTTGGAACCCATATTTTTCGGTCCAAAATATATTCAAGATTTACGTTGTTACATCATGTTTCGCATGCTGATGCAAACAGAAATTTTCCTCAAATCAAATCAAAAAATCTGATGTGTCCAACACATGACTTTCCTATCTAGTTATTACAGGCTTTTTCCGGTTATTTTGTACAACCTATTGCAGCACCTCCATAAATGTTTAGAGGATAAAATAAATATATACATTTTCCACATACATCTACCTCGAAACATTTTTCTATAGATATTCATTGAAAATGAAAATACATACTAAAAAATTTAAATTTAGCACTTTTCCTACAATTTTTCCATTACGGCCCATTTTAGAAAAATCATGTATAAACAAAAATTATAGAGATCGATATCGCAAACAACTTTTATTTCAACAATTTTCATAAAAATCGGAATTTTGCACATTTTGTCAAATTTCTCGAGTACCCCCCCAGATGTTCCGACTTTGTCCAAAATCTAATCATTTCACGTCAGGCCGAAATAAAACTTAAGTTTAAAATTTAATGTTTTTTTCTTTATCCGTTTTTGAATTTTCTTCAAATTTCGAAATTTACACATTTTCTCAAATATCTCGAATACGGTCCATTTTAGAGAAATTATGTATAGGATACAAATTATAGAGAATTATATTAAAAACAACTTTTGTTTGAACAATTTTTATAAAAAAATATTTTTTTACTTTTTGTCAAATTTCTCGAATACGGACCATTTTAGGAAAATTTTGTAAAAAACAAAAATTTTAGATAATAATATAAGAAATAACTTTTATTTAAAGAATTTTCTTCCCCAAACGTAAATAAGAGTTATATTCCATAAAATATAAAAATGACCACCAATAAAGACCCCTCCAGATGTTCTGACACTGACCAAAATCTAATCAGCACATTGGACACTTGAACAAAGCTTAAGTTTGAAATTTGGTGTTTTTCTGTGTATCGGTTCATGAGTTATGCGACACACAGACACACAGACACACAGACACACACACACACACACACACAAACACACACACACACACAAACACACACACAGACATCATTGCGAAAATAGTCAAAACTGATTCAGGGGACCTCAAAACGTAAAAATCTGTCGAAAACTCGAGATCGAAAAAAATCATGATTCCTATACTTTCCTTATATCTGTATACAGATAGGAAAGTAAAAAGTGTAAACCAGTAGTTAGTATTAGTAAGCGAAGCCTTTCTCGCTGATATTCGTTTATGTCAGTAAAAATTCACCAAAGCTAATGTTAGTTTCTTTGACAATGAAATAATATAAATAGAGGTATCTCATAAAATTGTAAAATGAGCTGTCCTAGAGGAAGTTACTTCATTTGATTTATTTACATAGTTTAAATCAAAATTAAAACCTTGAAATTGTGTTGATTTTAATTAAAACTATATTCTGAAAAAATCAATGGATAGTAGCCATCCTTGGTATTAATTAAGAGTCAGTAATACGTACTGACTAATTCTTATCCATTAAAAAGATAAAGTAAGTTTATTATGTATCAATGGTACTGCATTTGTAATAAAAAAGTCAAACCATGATCCACCCTATGTTACTGCAAAGTTGGTGTCCATTAGAAATTTGCCCTTTTTTACCTACTTATATAAAAATATATTAAAATTTAAAGAAAATTGACATAAACCCTAAATCAATGTATTTAATGAATTGTATTTATTTTTTTGCACAATGAGAGAATAAATCAAATTAATGAAGCAAGTTATAAAGTAAAGAAAAATTGGAATCGTTAAATTTGATTAATTTTATACAATACAAACTTTTTATTTTAATAAATATAATAGAAAAAGTAAAACCTTTTTTCAAAAAACAGCTATTTTTGGAAAACTCACCATTATGCATAAGGTGGAACTTCTACTAAACTTGAGCATATCTGACAAAAATGTGTCTTATAAATACTTGTAATATATTCTATATTCATTTCACAATGTGATTTAAAAAATTGGCGCATCATATTTTTCATTGCGAAAATCCAATTAATTGCATTAATTTAATCCTACTGAAATGAATTTAAATTTAAATAGGTACTAATGTTTGCAAATATTAATTAGCTTGCATGATTTGAAATGAAAATATAAAAGGTGTGGTGAAAATATAATATCCTGTTTAATGTTGTTTTAAATTTTGAAATTTAATGGGATTGTATCGAATAATGAAATCAAAAATCTTTATCACAGAGCATGCAACAATTAAATCATTATATTTTGTTTTCAAAGATATTTTATATTTTTTACCTTAATAAAATAAGTAATAAATTAATATCTCAAAATGAGACCAAACGAATTTTTGATTATTCAAAAAAGGCTCTGTAAAAGTACCCCATGTATTTACTCATAAATTTTTCAAAATGCCGAAACGCAAATCGAACAGTTACTAATATTAGTCAAATCTGGAAAATTTGTTAGTACCTTTAAATGGAATTGAATATATATTTACTAAAATCAAGATCAATTTTTTTTTATGTGTGGCTTTAACTAGTAAATAACAAATACTAGAGACACCAATGCTAGAAAAAATAATAGAAAAATAGGTACAGAAAAAATGGCTTATGGTTTACATATTATAAATATAACAATCAATACAAAGGTTTTTTTATTAATTATGTTAGTAAACCTAAAATTTCAAAATTAACAAAAGAAACAGGGTCTTTATCCAAAAAATGTACTGTCTGAAACATTTTAAATTAAATAAGTAAGCTTCATTCTTAATATGTATACAGGGTGTACCAATAAAAACTCCCAGGCCGGATATTTTAGTAAGAAATAGAGATATTTTAAATCTGTAAAAGCCAGTTTATAGAGCACTAAGAGAGCTTCAGTTTTAGATATAAATTAATTTTAAATAGGTCAATATGTAGATGGCGCTGCGCCCAATAATTTTTTAATGGGAGGAACTTTCTTAAGTAGCGTATCTTGTAAAACATTCATGTTTAAGCAGATTTTGTTCTATGAACTAATGCGATATACAGAATGGGCCACTGAAAACAATTTAATCATCTTTATTTGGCATTATTCATAACATTTTAAAAATGCTAAAACAGGTAAATTTTTATTCCAAATTAAACATATTTTTACAATACAGACATATGTCATGTGGCATTATTCATTACATTTTAAAAATGCTAAAACAGGTCGATTTTTATTCCAAATTAAACATATTTTTACAATACAGACATATGTCATGTGTCAAGCCCCTCCCTCCCGCTCCTCCAACCCCTTAATTTTAAATAGGTAATGTACCATATATGACACATCATTAAAAATGTAATTTAATAGGAGATTTAGAAATATGACTGTACATTGCATTACATAAATTTTAGCGCCCTCTAGGGGGATAAAAAACTGTTACATATTATAAAATGTGACTCTACCATGTGTAATACATCATTGAAAAAATTATTTTATGGAGAATTTAGAAATATAACTTTTTATTGCGATACTTTTAATTGTACTGCCCTCTATCGGGATAAAAACTGTAACTTATTGTAAAGCAACTTCATTTGAAAGCCAATTTATTTACTAATTCAATGCACTACATTAACAATAATATAAATATTCTCCATATTGCGCTTCTAACAGTTTGAAAATTAATCATGCACTATTTTTAATATTATTGCTAACTTTATATTCTTGCAAGTGTAATATTGAAATATTTATATTAATGTTATATGGTGCATTAAATTAGCTTTCAAACAGTTTTTCTATCCCGATAAAGGGCGCTAAAAGTGAAAGTATCGCAATAAAGAGTCATATTTCTGAATTCCCCATAAAATAACCATTTCAAACATGGTAGTGTCACTTTATTACACGTAATTGTTTTTTATCCCGCTAGAATACGCTAAAATTAAAAGTAACGCAATGTACAGTCATATTTATGAATCCCTAATAAAATTACCTTTTCAATGATGTGCCATACATAGTACATTTCCTATTTAAAATTAAGGGGTTGGAGAAATGGAAGGGAGAGGGTTGACACATGTCAGATGTGTGCATTGTAAATATGTGATCAATTTGGAATAAAAATGAACCTGTTTTAGCATTTTCGTGAAATCTAATGAATAATGCCAAATAACACTGTTTTGAGTGGCCCACTCTGTATGTCGAAAATGGCTAGATTTATCGAATTAGTTCATAAAGCAAAATCTGCTTAAAATTCATTTTCTATAAGATGCGCTACATCGAAAAAAATATATATTGAGCGCAGCGGTATCTACATACAAACCTATTTAAAATTAATTAATAACTAAAATGGAAGCTCTCTTAGTGCTCTGTGAACTGACTTTTACAGAATTAAAATATCTCCATTTCTTACCAAAATATCCGGCCTGGGAGTTTTTATTGGTACACCCTGTATACATATAATTATTAAAAAAAGTTTATTGATAGTTACGTAATTTTTTAAATGATTTAAGTTATATTTTTTATATCATTTGAAAAAGAAACTAGAATAAATCGGTAAATTAACCAAGTTAGGGTGATCCAAAATATAACGACCATCTTTTTTGAGCACAAGATTCTGTTTACCAAAATACTAACAGAACCAAAAAGAAAAAGTCGTTTAGATAAGAATCGAAATACCGGGAAAGCTTCTCATAATGTTACAATGGCTCAAGGTTCTCACTTGGGAAGGATATTGTTCAGTTTTCTTGTAAATGATATTATTCCCATAAAAATTACTATGTCTTCTTCTTGAGACACCTATCTTATGTTAAGATCAGTCAATATATACTGGGTGTCACAAAATATATAAGCAATCTCCCCAATTCAGATAGATTGGATAAAAAAAACGTGACAAGTTCCTATAATGTCTTTCCTACGGCTCCACCAACGGATATATTGGCCCAAAGTGGACGGCCTTGGAAATCAAAAATCGGAAAACGTTTTGACAATATTATCAAAACTTGCCCATCTTGTATTAATCGAAATCTGAAATGTTAAGGCCAGACCCGTCATTGAATAAAATTACATGCCTGTTTAACAACAGGTAAGTTCTACCTTCGGCTGGACAAAATCTAATATACTCGTACAGAGCAATTTATTAAAAAAAGCGCATACGTTATAAGAATAGATAGCCGACACCGAGGTGGTTCGAAATAACCTATATTAATGAGTCTCTGATTCATTTTAATCAAGATACAGAATGACTTATAAATTTTGCTTCTTTCTTTATATATTCATAACTTACGAAGCCGACTGTATATTTTTTTCATATTCACTATATATACAGGGTGTTTATTAATTGATTGCAGTGAATCCTTAGGTCATTTTTAGAAGAAAAGTTAATATCAACATACATCGTAAACCTATTAGTTTTTGAGCTACAGAATAAAAAAAAAATAACTTTTTATCATAATTTTCTTATCACTCCAGATATATTTATGAACTGAATATTTTTGAAGAAAAAAATGGTACGCCACTACTTTTTCTAAAAACCAAAATTATTTTTGAAATCCTTATTTATTTTGGAGCAAATTTGGTTTGTAGACTTACTTTCCTACGATGCAGTTTTCGCGTAATTTTTTTTCTTTTAGTTTCATTGAAAATGCTTTTGATATTTTATTGAAATTTTTGAGCAAAAATTAATTTACTTCCAACAGTGACGTCCACGTAGGCATTATATTGAATATTTTGACAGAAGTAGACACTACGCCTCTGATTTTTTTAAATTCTATTTCAAAAATCGTGATTCATTTAGTAAAACGATAATTCAAAATCTTAAATCTTAAGAGAAATAACAAGAAAATACAAACAAAATAAAGAGCCCAAATTATTTACAGTAATTGTTCTCCACCCACTGCCACACATTTTCAAAGACTCCTGAGGTGTTTCTTATGGTTTGGCAGCATACTATTATACGATTTAGTAACTCTTCTTCGGTTTGAATCGGCACTGCGAACACTAAACTTTTAAGATACCACCAGAAAAAGTAGTCTAAAATATTAAAGTCGGGAGATCTAGGCGGCCATGACTGCGTTTCTTCGCGACCTATCCACCGATTGCGCACCATCGTGCATTAGTTACATCTGATTTTTAATTTAAGAGAAAGGTCTTCAAGCATTGGCGGCAGATCTTCAAGAAAGGTTATTATGATTGTCCTTCAAGTCTTCTTGGGATAAAAATGGCCCTATCATTTATTATTTAATAACGCATGCAATTAAAATAAGCAACTAATCAGCCAGCCAAAAATAGAGTCTTACCTTTCACGTACAGGGCTTTCCTTGTGGAGTGTAAGATATCTAAGGAGGCGTTAATATTCTATAAAAAAAAATATCCATGCCACGTACAAGTTCGCTTATGTGGTCGTCACATGTTTATTGACACACTGTATTTTGAAACTGTTTTTTTATTGTTGTAAATTTATTGATGTAAATAAACATTATATTATTATTAATATTATTAAATAATCATCACCAGCCCAAACATTTAATAAGAAGTGTTCTTGATAATTTGATTCAACAATTGCATAAAGGTATTTATCGTTTAATAAATGGTTAATAATTTATTATTAAGTTTCGAGAAAAATTAGCTTCATCGGTAAAAAAACTGATCCTGTCAAATAACGGTTTTTTTAGCAGGTTTTGAAGAAACCACTCACAGAAATTAAAAAGCAACGGGAAATCTCTAGGGAGTAATGCCTGTACTCTTTAATTATGATATGGATATAACAAATTTCCAATGGGATTTTTCCAAACAAGTACATGTGAGACATTAAATGATTTGCCTCGTGATAGTTTCGGGGTTTTCCTCAATTTCATGTAAAATTTCTTCTTCAAGTTCCGGCTATCTTACTGTTAAATGGACTCCTTTAGCCCTGTAGTCCGGTCTCGTGAAGACGTCTATGAATTCTAGAAAATGTTCTTGGATCGGATAATACGCGATTTGAATACCGCTCTTGGTATATCCAACTGGCTTCGTATGCATTTCCGTCTGCAAGCCAATAAGTAAAATGCATGTCAGCCAATTCACTGGTCGTAAAATTTACCATTTTTTATCAGATTTTACCTCTTACTCTAATAATAATGATTTAATAATATAAAATTAATGTCAACTATATTATCTTTGTGAAAAGAAACGTCAAAAATTATGACGCTTTACCCACCCTACTAATTTTTATTTTATTTGCTTTAAGAGAGCATTTAATATTTTTACCGTTTTTTGTATTTAAATATTCAATAGCATGCTTACGTGAACGCATGATAAGTATTTCAACAAAATAACAAAAGCAGTCTCAATGAATTTAAGGAAAAAAATTGACCATCCACAAAAATTGTTTTTATCTTTCTTTACTCGAAAGTAAAACTATGGTCCAAATTTGTTCAAGTGAGGATTTTAAAAATAACTTTAATTTTTAGAAAAAACAGTGGCGTACCATTTTTTGCTTCAAAAATATTCAGTTCAAAGACCGTACGAACGTCATTGGTAAAAAATTAAGAAAATGCTTCTTAATGATTAAAAGGTGTGTACAAAATTTCATAAAAATATCTGGAGTGATAAGAAGAGTATGAGAAAAAAGTTATTTTTTTTTTTAATTGAAACACCCTGAAGTTCAAAAATTAAGAGGTTTACGACATGTTGGTATTAACTTTTCATCTTAAAATCATCCAAGGATTCACACCCTTAAGTATAGGCACTCAATTAATAAACAACCTGTATTCTTTGTTCAGTAAGGTGCCGAATAGCTATAAATAAAAGTTAAAATCTAGGTCAGATCTAATTGGGTAGTATAGTTTTCAGATAACTAGATAAGAAATTTTAGTAGCAAGAGAGGAATGAGACCCGTAAAACTATTATTATCGAGAAAAAATTGGGTTTTTTTCTCGTTTTTTTTTTATTCCGGGTACTGGCGTATCATTCACTTGTTTTCGGGGCGGCTATCTAAAGGGCGATAACGAAAAAACAGAAAGAAAGAGAGAAAATATTCTGTCGAAATCCGGATCTATAACAATTCGGGGTCTTGTGACTTGGGATAGGCCCCAAGAAATTTTAAAAGAAAATTAATATTGAAAAACTGGTACTTAAAACAGGACGCAATTGCCCTGATTTTCGAAACAAAGGAAAGAAAAGCTTATTCGGTGCACTTCGGCTTACGGAACTACCTATCTGGTAATCACGGGGTCGGAAACCTATCTAGAAAATATCTGGTCGCTGCTCGGGCGCCATTTTGTGAGAGGTTTTCTCGACTGTTTAGAAATACTCTCACTTGTGACGTTCGAACTGGGTATGCTCGGGCGTCAGTTAATTTTAGAGTGGTTTGCTTCACTTTACCTATAGGAACTAGTTTTCAGGAAGTGCTGCAGGTAGCTGCAGTGAATAAAGAAAAATCCAGAGAGTCAACGATATTTCATTAGTTACGTAGTACCAGAAAGAGAGATTTACAAGGGAATGAAATGCCAGGTTTCAATTTGACACATATATTGTTCAGTATTTACAATTCGTTTCGGTTAATATACATTGAAGCTAAATAATTGTATTAACAAGCCCTCCCCAAGTTATTGGATCTAACCCTGAACAAAATAAAAAGTTAATGGGAAAAATAAAATAAAAACTTAATCGGACAAATGAGGGGTTTATGAATAAAACGGTGTCGCGAAAACGGCGGTCAAACCAGCAGTACCACGCGTCTTTGTAGCAAGTCTACGGTCTTCGTCAGGGCGAACTTTCAAAATCTCATGAATTTCTCCTACAAGCGCCTTAGAGCTTTTGACTATTCGGTTATCCCTAAAGTGGGAAATATAGAGACACGTAGGGGAGTGAACAGGAGCGGAAGTAACGTGCAACAGAGAAATTGCAAATCTAGCTACGGCCTAACGGACCACAAAATTAATATCCTGGCAACGAAACCCCTGAAGATGACGCTCCAGGCCATGTAACCTTGTATAAACCAGACTCTGGGAGCGAAGCCGAATCAACCCATTCTACCAAGCGAGATAGTCACTATACATCGACTTACAACTGGGTCGGGAATTCACTAAGAGTCTAACTAACGGAGGGGACAGGGATCAGAATCAATGAACAAAAAACCGTTAATCGCGGAGCTAAAGAAATTTACGAGATAAAGTTTTGCTGATAAAACAAAAGCGAGTGGAAATAAATTCCAGAGGGTAAAGAAGAGTTTTCCAGTGCTTACATAGTGACAACTTTAGCTCAGTCTTCAGACAGACATAAATAAATGAGTAACAAGGTGAGATCCATAATTAGTGAACCCATGAACCCTAAAGATCAATAATAAAAAAATAATAAAATAAATAAAATACAAGCGCGACTCGTGACCTAGTCTACGAGGAGGCTACTTTTGAAAGGCACACCCTATATCAGGCCTGCACAACTGATATTTTCGAAGGGTAAGTTCAAAAAAAACCGTATGTGTACGAGGTCCAAGATCGGTTGTAGGCGAAGGAATGTATAGTTTGACGTAGGCTGGCTAAATTGGTAAAGGGTCAAGAAAACGAAAATGGCGGGCCGTATGTTGTGCAGGCCTGGCCTATATACTTAAAATAAATATATGTATATATTTATATTAAAATACAACGTAAAATTTCCGCTTTTTGTATTCTAATAGAAATATATATTTATATTATATAGGCCACGAGCTGCGCCTGTTGCATACTACATTATAATACAATTTTATCACAATAGACACTATGGTGCATACGTTATGAATAATTGAAGAAATTAGCCAAATTGATAAATCACTCTTTATCTTGGTTATAAATAATTCGACTCATAAAAAAAATATTTACATTTAATATTAATTAGAATAATAGGAGTAACAGAAAGGTAGGTCATAATTTAAACCACATATTCTGGGCTCAAAAATAGCTCGATTGAACTTAACTTACCTTAATGCAAAATTTACAGCCCTTGGAAAGTACAAAATGAAAATCGAATTTTTCCAATGTTTCATGAACTGTTTAACATATTGAAATGCAAATAGATACATGGCTTTCTTATTGTAAGAGCATCTTTTTCATATAAAACCACGAATCTGTACTGCCCATAAAAATTTGAGGTGGTTTTGAACCCCTAAAACCCCCAAACTTTTCTATGCGTTACAATTAAATGAGTATTGGGACACCATTGGTTTCATACATCATTATTTAAATTTTTTGTCTTAGTACTTTTTCGAAAAACCAGTTTGTATCAAGAAGCGGCCTCTTTTTTATTATCCTTCTAAAATTTTGAATAACAAAAAGTAAGATATAAGTAAGCATTCAAATTATCCGCAGGTATAACAAATATGTACAAATGTGTACTATTTACGATAATAAATGTTCAAAATGACCTCCACTTTCCTAAATACACATTCGGTACCGTTTTAAAAAGGAAAACCGAATGTTTTGGATAATCATTGGCTTCTGACGAAATCGATTTGGACTTTCAACGATTCGATGCCTCAGTTGTTGTTCGTCGATTATTTCAACAGAATACACGTCCTCTTTCATAAAACCACAGAAGCAAAAGTCCAGCAGCTATTTCCCTTGTACTGCTTCCAGGGTTTTCTTCGACTAATTCTAACATCTTCTCATTGTTTGTATCTATTTTTAGACGACCACTATTACCAACAAGTTGCGGTCGCAAAGTACCCGTCTCCCTTAAACGACGATCAATGCAAAGAAATCGTCTGTCTGGTGTATTCCGATTGGGATATTTTTCCGCAAAACGCCTTGCAGCTGCTGCACTATTCCCTTGGCATTACCTTGTGATTACCAGAGTTACTTAAACCTTGTTTTAGCCTGACCAAACTTACCCAGAATTAAATGCATATCTGCCATTTCTGCAAACGTATAAGCCATTGTAACAGAAAATTCAATTTTTCTTAACACTCTTAAAATGCACAATAATTTAAAGCTTCAATTGACAGTATGTATTTGTTAAAGCAACTGTTTGTTATTTATCCGTAGAAACTACAATGTGTTGAAGAGCCAACCTCAACATTTTAGAAGGATAATGATAAAATCTGACTTTTCGAAAAAATGCTAGGAGGCAAAAAAATTTAAAAAATTATATATATTATATAAACCAATGATGTTACAATACTAATTTAATTGTAACGTATATTTGGAGGGGTTTTGGGTTTAAAACCTCCTTAAAATTTTTAGATTTCGTGGTATTATGGGAAAAAAAATTCTCTTACACAAAGCCATATACACATTTTCATTTCAAAATGTTAAGCAGTTCATGAAACATTGGAAAAAGTCGATTTTCATTTTTTGTTTTCCAAGGGCTGTAACTTTTTTTGTGTGCACATTTGCACTTAGTTATGTTCAATCGAGTTATTTTTGAGCCCAGAATATGTGGTTCCATTTAGGACCTACCATTTTGTTACACTCTGTATACTATTGTTGAATTTTGATGTGCTATTTGGTATGAAAACAAAAATTTCAAATTATTTTTATTTTTTATATTTTAACTAATACTTTGTTTGTCCTAGGCCTAAAAGTACGTTCTTGTCATTGACTGTGGTAAAAAAAGCTAGTAGTACGAAAAACGTTTATGGTACCTAAAAAAAATTATCAAGTTCTCTGTTATAATAGAAACGAAATGTAATAATAATTGACATGTCTCCTAAACATCTCGAGCAAAAAGTTTAGCGGTATATTTTGGAAAATCCTGTATGGAAAAATATTATACGAATTTTGTTATTAACAGTAATATTATTGACCTAAAGAAAAAAGGAATCGTCTTCCCAATAATATTTAACTGGATTAAAATATTTGTTTTTAAAAAATAGCCTTATTAGAAGATAAAACTACATTCGTGTGTAGAAATGTGTCTTAAACTGAATTATCCCTAAAATAATATCGCTTATACGGATTGATTTTGATTTTAGCAAAAATTTAGAGGTTAACTACTTGTTTTCTTAGTAAGTAATTAATATTTAGGGGAAAATTATTTTTTAAATTTACGTTACATGAAATTTTGTAACAGTATAGTTATCGGCGAATAAAAAATATAAATATATTTTCCTTCAATAAGTATGTCTTCAAATAGCGTTGTTGTTTTTAAAGCGTTATAAAAGAAAAATATTGTTTTCTTACACTTTTTTAAAGCGTTATAAAAGGAAAAAAATTGTTTTCTTACTCCTACTGCAAATATTTATTTAACTGTAGTGTCACTCCGAATGTAACTTTCTTCCTTTAAAATTCCACTATAGATGTTTATATTCAATGATGGTGTTAATAAAAATATTGACATATAGTTCGTGAGCTGGAAGTAAAAACAACTACCTACCTCATAAGTTACAAAAGGTTTAGATTAACATGTCAGTACTACTTTAGGTTGTAATTTTAAGAGTATAAGACCGTCCGTCTGTCTGCCGGGTGCTTTATTAAATTTAGAATTTAAAACAAATAAATATAATCGCTCATAAGTACCCAATTATTATTGATATAAATATTTTGTGAAAATGGCCTGAAATCCTAACTAAATTAAAATCGTAAGCGTCTGCCATTGGAAGTGGTCGCTATTTCGGAGCAGAGGCTGTCAACTAAGTAAAAAAAAAAACGCTATTAACTTCCTCAAAGATTATCAGTAGTAATATCCCAAGGACATTGATAATTCGAAATAATTTTTTTTCACTTACCGAAAGCACGTTGCTTAAGATAGCACGTACCTTAAGAAACGTGAATGAGGTATTTAAAATAAAATTAGAGGTATTTAAAATAAAATTATAAGTATTTAGCACTGGCCAAGGGATATTCGGTCACAAAATTTTTGAGATATTTTAATTCATTTATTTAATAAAAAATAACTTACTAGCTACATTCCATAAAGTCTTGACTGTACATTCCATAAAAAATTGACTGTACATTCTTTAAAGTCGGTACCATCTTTTTTTCTCATATTTACTTCCCAATCCTTTAGTATATCAATATTTTGATTATTTAACCCATAATTTAACCAAATCGAGACATTTAAAAAAATCAAAATTGAAAGTGTCAAAGTTTGACTTTTTAGAAATGTCATATTATTAAACCTAGTTTACATATGAGAAAAAGAGTAAACAGTAATGAATTACTGTCTCTACTGTGAACCTTCTTAATAAATAATTATTATAATAGGTATTAGACGAAACATCCAATTTTGAGTTTTATCATTTAGCGGAATGAAGAATAGACGTAATAGTTCCTACATATTGGTTTGTTTGATGCAAACTTGACTCAAATGATAACACCACTAGGGAATTTATCAGTGTAAGTCAGAGCTGATTGGATATGCTGATGTACGTGACTGAAAATGAACGATTTTAATGGCTTTTCTATTAAAGCCAGAAATTTTTACCGTTATTTTTGTGTCGAAATATTACCAAATATGTTAATAATTAAAGTTAAAAAAGAAAACTTTAGCAGATGCTTGCAGTCAAACCGCAGAAGAGTTTAAAGTTGAAAAGTAAAAGAATACTTTCTAACTGCAAATTTTAGTTAATAAAGGATACTCATTTTGATTAAAGAGTTTCAAAATTTCTTACATTTGACAATACTTGTAACTTTTCTTAATTAAAGATTGCATTTTTAAAATAATTCTATAACATAATGTTAAAAAACGCCGTCAAATCTCTCATAAGTTACATTCAATTTTGTAATAGATTATTAATTCTTGCGTAAATAAAAAGAAAGTATAAAGAAAACTTCAACAGACGGTCACATATAAAGGATAGACAGGCCTAAATTAATTGCTATCAATATAATAAAGTACGCGTAATATATTTATTTAAAAGATCTAGATTTCTTTAAGCAAAAAAAATATATGAAAAAACCCGTGATATACTAATATTAATTTATTTTAAAACACTCAATAAAAACAAAAAATACGTATTTACAAAATAAACTACTTAAACAGTTTTTATCATTTTTAGTTTTTAATTTTAAAATGAACCTTAGTATCCAGTTAATACTATCGAATATAGAAGCAAAAATAAAACTAATACACAAAATCTATGTAGCATGCAATAGAAATAAGTAAATAATATTATTAATAAAAACATTAAAAGGCCATTTTAGTGTAGGTACTCGTATTATTTATCTTTATCACAACTTGCATCGCAAAATGCTTCATCATCTATATATGTTCGGAATTGGGATTTTGCAAATCCCATCAAGTTGTTTGTGATCCAATTCATTCCAGTTGATATCTTTTATCAAATAAAAGCCAGCCATGTTCTTCAGGTTTAAAAAAAATTTAATTTCCTGTTAATCCTTGGTATTTTATCTATTAGCACCTTTCGACAAGGTGGCACCAAGCTCACATCAAAATTTTTAATTATATCTAATGGATTTCTTTCTTGGGACACAGTACCGCTATGGTTCCTAAGAAACAAATCTAGCCTTGCTTCATTTTAGCATTATGTCTACTATATATCCAGCATATGAATTTTTTAACGCCACAAATTTGCTTTTCGGATGTATCCTGTGAATGGCCGAAAGAAGCAAAAATTTTGGCAATATCTAGATCTTTCCTAATAATGTTAAAAAGCTGTATTTAACCTTTTCGAGCAAACCATGTTGTACAATCACTGTCTGTTAAAGTATGATAGGCAGGTAAAGCTTAAGAAAGTATGCCTCCTGAATCTGTAACGTTTGGAGGGTGAATTACCCCCTAAGACACTTAGGCCTCACTAGGCCCATTGTACATTCTCCTAAGATGATAGGCACCTCCTAGCTCGTGAGCGAGCCTACAGATTTAATATAGTTGACAACGACACCAAGAGGTGCTTCTCTTATATCGGCCGGTATTAGCCGATACTCACCGAACACAAATCTTCTAATAAATGAGAGCGTCTAGCAATCGTTAAGGATATGCTCGATGGTCTCATCTTCTTGTTCGCACCCTCTGCAGAGTGCGGATTTTGACAGCCCCATGATACCAGCTTGATATCCGTACTTGGCAATGACCAGTCAGAATGCCTGTGACTAGGCGCAGATTCTGTCTAGTCATAGTCAAGTATTTGTTTGCTACAGTATTGTCATGATAACTTAAGAGCTTCCTGGCAAATCTGCAGTTTCTTGTTTCATCCCATCTTTCCTTGAATTGTACAAGATAATGTTTTTTAATTAGGTCTGTCACTACCGATTCTGTCAGGCCAATAGAAGGGCCAGGTCCAAAAAGTATCGATGTGGTGTGACCTCTGATCCATCATAAGGTGACTACATTGTTGATGGATACTTCGGCCAAAGCTTCGTGACATTCTAGTACTAACCCTGAGTAAATTCGTGGTCTGTTTAGGGTGAGTAGTGCTTGTCTGCTATCTGTATAAATGAGCATGTTTCTTCCAGTGATATTGTTTCTGGTGATTTCTTTTGCTGCTATGAGAATCCCCGTTAGCTCTGTAAGTATGTCTTCTAAATTGATATATTACCGTTAACAGAATTACAGAAATGTATATCAAAGTATTTTTTGACTAGAGTCTAGTTTCTATCAAAATATGCACTCTATTTGGCAACTATTACTGAGCCATCTCGAGGAAAGTATCAATAAATTAGATAAATCAATATCATTCAAGTTATTAGAAAATCGTGTATCAACTTCTTCAATTCCAATTCAAATGTATTGTACGATTTTTAAGTGTTTCTTTTTTTGGATCTCTTAACTGATCCTCATCTTATTTATAGCAGATTAATATTTACATCATTAAGAAAATATGTAGAACATCAAGCATACAAATATACCTAATTTTTGTATCTCTTAACTGATCCTCATCTTATTTATAGCAGATTGAATATCTACATCATTAAGAAACTATGTAGAACATCAAGCATAAAAATATACCTAATTTTTAATAAGCGATCCAACAATTTTTTAAAAACATTGAAACATTCAAAAGTGACTGTTTTAAAACTGAATTCGTGCAGTTTTTAGTGAAACACCGGAAAACAAAAGTTCTTCCGGGTATCTTAGGAGACAAAATTCTTGTTCGTTTATTCTTACGCTTTACTTCATTGAATATGACATATGCATTCACTGCAGCAATCATTAGTAGCTTATAAAAAGTTTTCTTCCACCATTTAGTAGATCTCCTATCAAATTCATAGAGACCTGCTAAATGATCAGTAAGATCAACTCATCCCATATACTTATTATAAAACAAAAAAATTTCGGGACAGGGAACTTTCCGTATTTCACCATATTTTTGTTTTCTTTCTACTTCAGTCATTTCGTTGCTATGACAATTGCTAACTGCACCAACTGTCTTGGTATCATGCCATCTGTTGAAAGTGATTCCATCTGGCGTACATAGAAATTCTGCTTCATGTCGCTCTAATTTCGTGTCTATCTTTGGTATATTTTTTCGTGAAGTAATGCATGTTCCTACTATTGTAAATTGTGATGTTTGTAATAATAATATTGACGTGAAAAAACGATCGCAACATATAACGACGTCGTTGTCTCTTATAGAGGATGTTATTTTTTCTATAACCCTTTCTCCTAGTGTCCCATCTACTAATGCTGTCTCATTTTCACTATAAATAATCACATCGTAGACATATCCTGTGAGGGAATCGCTCTTGACCCCTAATTTTATATCACGTTTTATCGGTTTGAGAGGCATGTACTGTTTTAAGCTTGATCTTCATTTGAATTTAGCCATACTCTCATCGATTTATTGATAAGTGAAATCCGATCTAGCCTTTGGAAATGTGTATTTGAAGCATTCTAACATCGGCTCGATATAATAAATTTTATTAGAATTGTTAGGTTTATTCGGATTTAATTTGGATATCAAGAATTTGAACCGATCTCTTGATATTGCTGTCTTTATTGCAGTATTACCCATTGACGGGTGCTTCGACCAGTAATAACACATATGAGGCAAAACGTTGTAAGGCATAACAAGCATGACCCCAGATAACACCATTATTTCAGAATAGTCAGTTGCTTTATATTTTTTCCTTTGTTTTTTCTCCAACATATCTATTCTCTCATTAGTGCATTGCGCTATGAACATATATAAATTTTTAGAAATATATCCAATTCAGATGACTGCTGATTTATATCAGATAAAAGGATACTACAATCTTTTTTAAAAGGGAACTTCATTCTTGGTTTATACGTAGGCAATACTGGAGACCATACCTTTGCTGGATTTGGTAAATTTTCTGAAGGGGAAACTAAGTCTCCTTCCTCTATTTTCGAATCTGAGCCTGTTTCCGAAAGTAATCCCGTTTCTCTATTTCATTTTCAGCGTTAATTAGACTGTCATTATCAGTGTTACTCTCTGTATCAGTACAGTCAGGATCGTCATCACTACTGCAATGAAAGGGCTCTGATTCATTTTCTCATAAGTAAATATTTATTCATTCTGAAACAATGAAAACTAATTGAGAATGCGCAAGCTCTAGCAGCAGACCAAAATTGAAAACAGAACAAAATATTACTTCATAGTGTTCCTTCAGTCGAAATATCAATTAAAAATTTTGAGAAAAATATCAAAAACCCACCTTTTTACCCCGCAAGAAGATGTTTGATCAAAAGTAGCAAATAACAAATGTACTCCACTAATTTTCCTATATAAGAATCCGAAATCACAATTAAAATATAATTCGAAAAAATATTGGACGTACAAACCTGTAAACCGATATAATACTATTGGGATGTATAATCCCACAAGCGGGTACTACTGGGATATATTATCCCAGATATTTAAATCTCATCCGCATAAATTGTACACGGCATTGTAATAAATATAATACTTTTACAACACTTACCTGCATAAATTTCTTCAAAATCGATGTAAAAACTAGTTGGAAACCGTATAAAAACAGTGGAATGCACCCGCACGTGTTATAAAAGAAAACTAAAAGTTAGGTTAGGTGTTTTCTGGCGGTAAGAATGTTGACGTCACATGAATGCATTAAAATGACGGATGGCGACAAGATACGCCTAATTTTGGGAAGATATAACCCAGCTGTACATTTGAAAAAGTGTTTGGGATATATAATCTAGTAATATTTTGACACAAAAATAACGAAAATAACTTTTAGGAAGTTAATGGCGTTTTTTGACATAACTGACACCGTGTGCTTTGAAATAGCGACCACTTCCAACGGCAGATGCCTACGATTTCAATTTGGTTAATATTTTAGGCCATTTAAAATTACAACCTAAAGTAGTACCGACATGTTAATTGAAATATTTGGTAACTTATGAGGTAATTGTTTCTACTGCCAGCTCTCAAAATAATATTTACAAGTACTTACCTAAATCCAAATAATTAAGTAGGTATTTACTTACACGGTTTCTTCAAAACTAATGTAGTACAATAAAATATTCGAAGAAAATAAATTTTAATAAAGACACTCACCAACTAATGAAATGTAAAAATTATTTAGCTAACAGACTTCAAATGTAAGTAACCCAATGAATATTACCTACATTTTTATGCAGTACATATAAGTTATATTAATTAGTACAATATTATTTTATTCATATCTGCCACTTGGCTTTGGAATATGGTTACATTCTAAGTTCTTTAGACTTTAGTACTCAAATGTCTATAAACACTACTTGTTATACTCTGTCAAGTTACCAAAACATTTTGGGATCTACCTTAGGAAAGGTCCTTTTTTGAGTACCTATATTATAGTTAAGAGTATACATTCTGAAAATTCTTTGGAGTTTAAACAATGAAATTAAATTTTAAGAATAACCATTGAACTTAGTGTATCTCAAGAAATAGTTACAGTTCAAATGTGTACATCAACCATTTTTTTTAAATAATATAAAAATAATGAAGAACCAATATTACCTAATAAATTTTAATGAGTTAAAATAGTACCTACATAAAGAAGATTATATAAGTAGTATTTCAATTAATTGACATTAACAAAATACCTATTATTAGTGATATTATTAGTCTAAAATGGAAAACCACGAACTTGGTAACTAATTAGTGCTGTATGTGAGAAATTTACTAAATTTTTGAAAAAATGGCTTTTAAAATATAAACAGATCTAATCTCAAATTAAGAAATCCTGAATGCAAGATTCAGAAAATTGTATATCTGGCTAAAAAACTACTATTAATGTTGTTGTTATATTTTAAATTTATTTTTTTTTTTGTCTTTAAAATTTTTATATCTTGAAGTTGTTATAATGGGGTAAAACAGATTAAAAATAACATGCCAGAACACTAAAAAAAATTGTAGGTATATTGTTTTATTAGTAATAAAAGTAATACTTTCAAATCAATGAGATGATATAATGCAAATAAAATTTAAAAAATTGCTTTCAACTGGAATAGCAGTTCAGTAATACAAACTCGAACACAGAACCAGGTACGTCTATATTGAAAGCTCATGGTCAGATTTCTTGGTTTGTTTGATTGTCTTGTGGTCGTAGACAAATGTACCTCACTTATGCGAAAGTGATTTTTCAGACTCATGTGAAAAGGCACTACTAATTTTGTTTTGAACTATTTCTAAGGAAACATCTAACTTTAATGGAAAGTTATGAGTAACTACTTTGAATTCAGAAACATGATTTTTGTTTACTAAAAACGTTTACTTTTTGAAAACAATTTTTTTTCTAAACAAATCTATACAGGGCTATTATACGAAAACAAGGATATTTTGAAGCCTTAGATTGTGTATGTACCAATATGTAATTGTGGAATATCAGTTGTCTAAAATATTTTCGGCCTCTTCACAATAATTAGTAAAATACTATGTGTATATGTAATGATAGTCAAAAGTGTGCAATAGATTTATTTGGTAAATTAAATTTATTTTAATTTGAGTAAATGTACTAACATCCATTTTATCTGTCAGATGACATTCCTAGGGTCAACGACAAAAACACTACTGATTATTGTAAAAAGAATTGTCTAACAAGATTTTACAATTGTTATTTACTGTCTCTGTAAATAGTTTATTCAATGCCATCCTTCTTCCTTTCATAGACACACATCAGTTTGAAAGGTGGGTAAAAATAATATTAATTTATGTTTAAAAGCTAGGTTCATAATGAATTGGAATTCTAATTTTCAGGGCAAACAAAATTATCGCTGTCATGTCTTATATGATTTTTGTATATGAAATAATAGTATATTATGACATTAATGCATAATCGAGCCTTTAAAGCATGAGCAACGAGTTTAAGGCCACGACGCGCAGCGGAGTGGGTAGGTAAATGTCATTTGACGTTTAATTATTAAAATAATTTTTCTCTTCATGTTACTTGTTTTTATGTAAAGTTGTCAACAATTTAATTAATTTGAAAATTCAAAATAAAATGTGACATTATCTAATCATATTTATTAAAGCGGTTACGTAGCAACCTTTATACGCCCGGCGTGCGATAAAGACTCGGTAATGCACGCTCTTGGGTTTTTTGCATGGTTTATGATACCTGAATACTAAAAATTATTTTAACCACTTTACTCAAGATAGTGATTGGTGCAGGTGCCGTTTGGTAAAGCACACACTCCAAGACATACTACAAACCCCATGGTGCCCACGCCGCCTCCCACTATTTCGAAAACCGAAAAGAAAAATGGCGCAACCAAATCTAAGACTTCCCCTAACTGCTGAACTCAGGGATCTGCTGAACTCAGCCCCCCTAAGCATCAGATAAAACCCTTCCCAATCATATAATTAGAAGTCATATTTGTACAGTATCGCAATTTAGGTTGCTTACTGTAATCAGGGCAAACCACCCTGAAAAGGAGAATAACTATAGCAGGGTATTAGGAAAATAATATGTCCTAGAAAACGTAAACAAAATTTATAAAAAAAAAAAAAAGCCGGCACAGTTGTTATCAAACGGTCTCAGTTTTAGGTTGTCTTTAACATATCTTCATGTAACATAAAAATGAAAAATTTCATTTAAGTAAAAAATATAAAAAGTTGTACATTTTAAGGGTAATCTGTATCAAATAATGTATATAAAACTATCATTGGAAAAATGTTGTGTTTTAAATTTATGGAAGCTATAAATAAGCTAGTCGTTTTAGCAGTATCTAGGTAGACACATAAATCGGGCCATTTTCACCTAGAAGGACGACAAGTACCAAAGGTAAGGTGTTATCGCCCCACAAGTTATGCGAATTATGTAAGATTTTAGTACGGAACTAAAAAACATAAAGTTTATGGAAGGCCTCGTATTGTATCGTTTCTCATACAACATTAGATGTTTGCCCCACTAGCTGCCGACATTATTGGTAGTAAAGATATCTATGTTTCTTAAAGAAGCTTTTTACGGGACGATTTTTGTGAGATTTGAACTGTACAGTCCATCGATTCAGCTCAAAACTCAAAGTAAAGTGTTCGATCTGCCTTTAGATCAAAACTGTGCATTTTGGCCTGCAGGCCATATTGTGTCAATGCCGTGGAAGGATATCACATTATCAACGACAATAGGTGTGAAGGCTACGAGGGAGGCCGATACGAAAATTACTTTCTTCCTAAAAAATATAAGACATTCTGGCGATAATGTAATACGGTGCTCCGACACTGAAATTTTGATGATACTTTTGGGAAATTTGGCCCACATTCCACAATTAGGCAGCCAGCTGTATGTCAACGTTACCTCTGTATATGAAGTACACTTTCTGCGCGGATTTGCTAGCGTTTCACGAATTCACTGGTTGTGAATTCAACCCTGTATTTTATCGAATAGGAAAAAGAAGCGGTGGAGGATTTTTCAGGAGAATTAATATTACCAGAACGATTTTGCTTGTATCCAAATTACAACATGATTGACAGCAGCGAATCATTTTAACAAGATCTTATAACCGCGAATTTGTGTAACAAAAAAAATATAGTAAAATAATATCTAAATCTGAATGCTAGACCGATTACGGTTACGAAGATGAATTTATTTTAGGGCTCGCGGCTAGACTCTAGTGGAGATGGGGTGGTTCAATCTCAATTATTAAAAAAAGGGGGGGCGCCAGTTAAATTGTCCCGAGCACCTGACTGTCTAAGTATTGACCCTCAATTTAACAAAAGACCAATAATATAAACCGGTATCTTAATGTACCCAACCTAGACACAAAAAGAGTAATAAAATACAAAATGATTATTTACGGATTTATTTTCAAGTTAGAAATCAACAGTATGATAAGAAGTTTCCCCAAGAGAAAAAAAAATACTTTGCTATAAAATAAGTAAAATAACTAAGTAAAATAATTAATCTTTTTTTTTGCAATATTAATTATTTCCAAAATGTATTTTTTTTAGGTTGACGAAATATTATAAACATTATATAAAATGATCAGATATTAAAAATATTATATAACTTGACGAAATATTATAAATATTATAGTATTGACCAAATTTTATATTGTAAAAATTGAGGATGTGTTATAAATATTTAATTATTGCCCAAATATTATAACCATATAAATTAACCAAATAAGTTTTTATAAATAAATGTTATGCGGCTTACTAAGGGAAATTTTTTGTATCAAAAATAGTAAAGGAGTGAATAAAATAAATGGCAAAAAAATCGAAATGTTAATTCGGCGTCGCTTGAGCTCAGGCGCATGCGCTGAGGATTTCTGTAATATCCTCAAATATCAAATAATATAGGTAGGAAAAGCCCAAATCCTTAGCATTCCGCTCACAAAAATAATTCTAACGTTAATTATAAATCCCCACAAGAAAAAAAGAAATAATAGAGCCAACAGGTAAAACACAATCCCAAAATCGAAAAATAACTTCCAAAACTAAACCCACTATCGGATGACTTAAATATCACTATATTTTTGAAAGTTAGCAAATCACACCCATTTCATGCGAAGTCTACTCAGTAACAACTGAATTTTTCTGTTCTCGTTAGCTACTATGCAAAAACGGAATTTTAACTTGATAAAGACACAATTGCCTGTTTTTAACGAAATTGTTAAACCCAAAAAAAAATATTCCTAGAACAAGTATTTGGCACTATCGCAGGTAAAGCTTCAAGCTTTTCGCAAAAAAATCGAAATTTAAATCTTACACACAAATTAAACTAAATTATAGACTAGAGGTGGGACACAATTTTTGGACCGTTACAATCTATTGAATTTCGATGCATGCTTTTTACTGCAGCAACATTTAATATTTTTAAAACTACTAAAAAAAACATTTACGCTCGATTGTAAATGTATGTCTACTTGATATTACCAATCAGCATATTATATAAAAAATCACAAATACGTGTTGTCCGTAGAGCCAGAACTAATCCATCGAATTTCACTAATATGACAACATTTAACTTTTCTCTGTCGAGTTAAGTCGGAAAATTTAAAATTTTTCTTCGGGCAAATAGTTTTCCATCAATTTTCCGGCTAGGCCATTTTTTTTGACAGCGGATTTATGTTTCGATGAATTTCCTTTCGTTTACTGAATTTTCCCACTTTCACGACGTTTTTTCAAAAAAAAAAACAAAAAAATGCACGTGTACTATGCGACGTTCCTAACAATCTGGCATCAACATTTTCCCGCTCAAATTAGGAAAATTAAGGGAAATTTTGGTTCGAACTATTTTTCTGGAAAAACATTGCTGAAAAAAAGGAGATAGAACAAAATATCCTAAAAAGAACTATCCGACTTGACGAGACGCGTCGATTGATGTATAACATGACATAATTTTTATGACAGAGGGAGGGAAAATATTAAAAGCCGTGAACATTTTTGGCTTGTTTTTGAAATTAAAGGAAAATTTAAAATAAATGCGTTTTTAAAAATATCTCTTTAGGAAAATATGAAATTTTTCTACGGTAAAGTACTTTTTCACCAAAATTGATTTATGAGAGGGAGAGGGGGAAATAAAAAACGCGAATATTTTTGTATTTTTTAGAAATTTATAAATAAAATTGTTATTCTCTATCGGATGGTGTTGAAAAATTTTAAATTATTGTACAGTAAAGTCTTTTGGTGGTCGCATGACATGCGACATGACTTACTAAGCCATAACTACCTACCTGCCGTCGCTGTTATAATATTCAAATTTATTACCAAATTATTAACGATTTTTGAATAACTAAATAATATAGTAATTTTGATTTAGTTGAAGAAACAATAGTAGGTACACATTATAATGACTAAAAGTGTTTTTTTAATCCTTATAATATGATATATTTACAGTTAATACTTGAGTTGTGGAAATTTTTCAAATATTTAATTGAGATTTATCACATATTGTGTGGCTTATCTTTATTAACGCACCTTATTAAGAATGTGAACCACTACCGATAACTATATAAACTGGATGACGTTAAAATTAATTTTTATTTTTATGTCATTTATACCTGCTCTGGCATTTCATTATTTAGTCAAATTTTTACCGATTTGTTATTCTATTGCACCCTTTTGATTGAATTGAATGTTAAAAACGATTTTTTCTTGTCAACTATTTATATTATATTAATTATAAGTTGAATGAATGTGAAGTACTTCAAGAGTCTTAAGGCCCGAAGTGTAAGTATCAGATACATTTTGAAAAGCTTACGTGTTTCAAATAATATTCTTTCATTTTTTAGAAAACTGATATTTTTATTAATAGGTAAAAATATAAGTTAACAAAATTATTTATTGGAAAAAAATGTTACAATCACTTTAAGTACAATCATTTAAGTAAGCCTTTTTACTAATGTATGTTTTGCTCAAATATAATCTATACTTTGTTGTAATTTCTTATTAAGGTAAAGCTAAGTTATATAAGGTTTTTTCATAAGTTTTTTAAGCAAAACTGATAGTGTGTATTTACATCTACGTTAAAGATCGTATAAATAAAATAAATGCGAGGAGAAACCAGCAAGAATATCTTCGTAAATTTTCACAATCAAGCTTTATAGTTTCTATGTTATAATCAAGTAGTAAAACAAGCTTTTATATGTGGTGATTGTGAAAATGTACGATGAAATTTTTGATTTTTCCTCCATTTATAGTTGACGCAATTAGATATAATGAGATTGAAATTTTTATGCAAAGTTATAAATACTGTGTCCATAAGTAACGAATTTAATAAGATTTTATCGAAGAGCTGTAAAGTATCTACGTCCTAAGAATTATTTTAATTTTATGAGAATCTAATTTTGGAAATATGAGACAGTTTTTATTCTAAAGGTTTGAATTTATCATTATATTTCAAATAATTATGCCTATATTAAACAAGTAGGTAATTCCAATATTACATAAATGCTAAAATAAATGTATTTTTAAGATTAGAAAATTCTTAAGACCGTACCTACTTTAAAGTGTTGTTGTTATTAGATCGAATTGTGTTGAGAAAATGTGCCTAAGATTATTTTTTCTTAAAAAGAACTCTATATAACCTATTAATTGTTTGACCTAGTCAAAAAAAGCTTTTATCTACTATAAAAATTTAATAAAGCCTTAGTTTAGACCAAGAATATTTTGGTTTATTAAATAAAATAAGGAGATATATTAACAAGAAGAATTATCTTAGAAGGTTAGTGACTGAAAGTGACAATATAATTAGATAAAAATGTGTCGCTGAAATACCTACTAGTTTTTTTACGAATTTCTTGTTTTATGGTCCTCTTGGTCTAGACAAAGCACTCGCGACTAGTTAATTCTATCGATTTTTTTTAAGTAAAGTACTTTCAGGACTCAGTATGTTTACCCATCAAGAGTTATATAACAAAGCCTGTAAAGCATTATGTAAACATAATTGGTACATATCGAATTCAAATAAATAGAATGCGAAACAATTTATCTCGATTATTTCACAACACATTACCGTAACTTTATTTTTTAATTACCTATAGAACTTTAATTACTGAAAATTATTGTGAAACTTTCAGTGATTAATATTACAAAAGGTAAGTGCATTCAATTTTTAGAGCTCTTTCACGAAATAACGTTGAACGAAATAGAGCTTATCAAAATAGCGCTGAACAAAGTAGTGCCTAATTAAATAGCGCGTATTACAAAAGCGCCTGAACGAATAGCACGTATCAAAAGAGCATCAGTCAAAATAGCGCCCGAACTAAACAGCACGAACGAAATAGCGCATTTCAAAATAGTGTTACGATCGTTTTCGATAATCTCAATTTACTTTAACCTCAAACTTTTACAATACAGCTATATCATTAACGAACAACGTCTATCATAAAACTAAAACTGACTTCAGGATCATCGAGTTTTATAGCTCCCTTGAACCCTCTAGAATCTTCGAGATATTTCTTAATACGAAATTACATTTCCGGACATTCCTAGACCGTTCTCTCTTCTTCTTTTATTGGTACTTTTACTTATGTCCTGAAAATTTTAGTACTGTCACTTTTATGCACGTTTATTATTTGCAGTATGATAAAATAGAAGATAAACGTTAAAATATCAAACTAACAGTTACAATACAACTGTATTGTGTAACTGAAATCTACAGACCCAGTTACCCGAAAACTTAAGTTCCAGTTGCCTCATCATATCGAATTTACCAAGGCAACTGGAACCTATATTGTCAAACTTGTTTTTATTAATATAACCTTAGAATGTTAAAATGAATTACACTATAGATGCTATTTCTTATACCAGGTCGATTTTCATGTTAAAAAATGTATTATTGTACTTACTGCGATTTTTTTAATACGTTAGTGTTATTCTTCTAACAAAAAAATACTTTAACGTGAATATTTTCGTTACTATACTCACAGCAAGAACTTAAAAACTAGATGTAACGAAAGCTTTGGGATGATAGCTGTCATGTTACAAAGCGCGGGAAGTTTAAAATATTGGATTACAAAATTAGAAGTATAGGGCCCAGTTACATCTAGGTTTCGTTTAACCAACTTGACCTTAAACGAAAATGAAAACAAAGGTTAAAGGGCGAGGTCAATAACGATATCCATTACGTATAAGCTACGTAATTTTAACATACAAATAGTTAAAAGCCTTTGTGGATATAAATTATGTAAAAGATTGTTATTTTAAAGGTTAAAAAACCAAAAACCAAACTAGAGATGCCTCATTTAGGTTGGAGAAAAGAAAATCACTAATTGAATTAAATAAAACAATTACAATATAAGGTTACGAAAAAACAAATATTTTAAATTTTTTTATAAAATTAAGACTGGACAAATTAAAAATGGAGTAGAAATTAAATAGCTTAAGTTTTTATGAGATAAGATAGTAAAACCTATGACAGTCCATCTATCAAATCGGTTAACGATTAAAAAGTAGGTAACTGTAATTACAGTAAAGATATTTACCTACTTGATGTTTACTGAAAGTAAGCAAGTCTTAAGAAATTAAACTCCATGACTCTCCATTTAGGTGTGCCTGATGATGAAATAATCACTTCGAATTCGGCCGTCAATTTAAAATTGACTTTATAAGAAATAATGGACCTTTTCTTTACACCTTCGTACTCAATCCCAACCACTCACATATGGCTATTCTCATTCCTAAGTAGGTAAATTATTTAGTTTTTTTAATCATTTTGTGTTAAATTTGTTGGCCCTTATTTTGACCCATACAGCACAAACACATTCCGGAAATATTTCAACAATATTACATTGAAACATTTGCAATATTGAATAAATATTACGAAACATCCCAGAAACATTTCTGAAATATTCCTGAAACGTAAAACTGTCCTCTAAATATAATATTTCAAAGTAATATTTCTAAAATGAAAATAAGAAATCTTTTAAAAATATTAAATAGTAATATTTTAGAAATGTATTCTAATTTTATTTTCTAATAAAATATTAGACTAAAAAAAGACATTTAAAAATATACATGTTTATTTAAAATACACAATACTCAAACATTGATTCTTAAACAAACAAATAAATAAATATGTTTTAAAGAATATTTCATAAAATATAGAAGTGAATTGCTTCATTTCCACCAATTCCGTTAAATGCACTAATTTGAAATAACTAGGTTTTTATTTTTAATAAATGCTCCAAGTAAAGAAACATTTACGATTATTATATTGTAATCATTAAGATCAATTAACAATTTTATTTTTACCTAACTTATCTAGGGATAAAAAACTTCATAAACTAAGATTCTACTTACTATATACTGTACTTTAGAGTCTAATTATTTAGTTACACTACCGTTAACGTATAACACTTAACCGTACTATACTTTGTTTTAATCTAACATCACTGAACTAACTTAAAAGGCCTGGTTCTCTTGAGTCTTCTTATTATATTGGCATTGTTGAGGCGCTGGATAATCTCAAGGTTTCCATGTTGGAGCAATCGTTATTGGTGACTACGGCCAAATTTTTGTATTATATTTTCAACAGTCTGCAAAGGTCCCTAATAAGATCAGTATTACGGCAGTACCAGGGTGAATCGACGATGTTCCTTGATACTTTATTCTGGAAACGTTGAATAACTTGGATGCTATTTTTACTGGCACAGTCCCAAAGCTAGCAAATTGTTTCATTTGTACCAATTCCTTTAAATGCACTAATCTAAAACAAAATATAGGTAATTAAAAAGGATTTATACAAATTATTTGATTAACAATAGTTTTATTAATATCGTTTTAAATTAACTATAATAAAACAATACTCATGTCTAAACAAAACGTGAAGATCCACCTAAGCAAGCATTATTTATGTAGTTTTCACCTTAATTTCTAAAGACATATTCTGCTTCCATAACAAGTTCACAACTCATGAATATCAAAAATCTATAATTATTTAGAATATAGGCTTGTTTCTAGGTGGCTGGACAGGGACATGATAAAATAAAATTACATATCCCATCTTCTTTTTACAAATCAAAAATTTTTCATTAATTGTTGGCCTTTTGCAACATAACCCGTTTAGTAACCTTTTGTGTAATATGTATACCATGTTTCAGAAACATTTTCAGTGAAATATTTAACTAAAATATTTCAGAAATATTTTAGAAATTTGTGCTTGAAATGTTATGTCTGAAACGTTTCTGAAACCTTTCTGAAACATTTCTGAAACATTTCTGAAACATTTCTGAAACATTTCTGAAACATTTCTGAAACATTTCTGAACATTTCTGAAACATTTCTGAAACATTTCTGAAACATTTCTGAAACATTTCTGAAACATTTCTTAAACATTTCTGAAACATTTCTGAAACATTTCTGAAACATTTCTGAAACATTTCTGAAATAATGTGTTCTGTATGAGGACTGACGTTATTCCAAAAAGCGCTATTTCGTTCGGGCGATGTTTTGACTGACGCTCTTTTGATATGCGCTATTTCGTTCAGTTTGCTTTTTTGGTACGCGCTTTTTTGGTTCAGTGCTATTTTCTGAGAGAGCCGACTAAAGGTCTCTGGAAACCTTACCATACTAGGATCGCAACCGTATCGATACATACAACCAAATATTCTTTGCATGTTTTGATATGCGACAACGCCCACTAGACCGTTCCGTCACCGGCCAACACCATAGCGTGCCATGACAGGACCGTCAACAATTTCACGGCAAGAATTATTGCAGCTACCGACACGCACCGTCCATGGCAAACTATGTTGTCAAGCAGGTGTGCGCAGGTGGCCCACAGCGTTTTAGTCGCGTGTGTACCGCGTTATAATAATAATAATAATTTCCTAATAGGCATTGTATTTTAAAGGAAATTTACAACACCGTAAACTATATTATACATATAGATTGTAGTTCTCTCGACGACTGCTTCCGCGATGCACAAAAACAAAATAATTAAATGATTGGTCGACTTACCTGGGGACCTATTTTCAAACCGTGTGAGTACTCATTTCTCTCAAGATTCTCATCAGAAATGTCATACGTCAATGTGGAAACGCTGTTTTTAAAGGCCTCGAGGATTAAAATTCTTAGGAGGATATTAATTATCTCTGAATAAACCGTGAGAAACAATCAGTGAGTTTACACTGGCCCTTAGGACCCTAAAAATACTGATTTACGTTGACGTATGACATTTCTCTCGAGAGAAATGAATTCTCTCGACTTTGAAAATAGCCCCCCTGGTAAGGAAGGACAATCTTAATTATCCGAGCTCATATTCCGGACATTTTTACTCACACTGTAGTATACTGCGATGTGTCACGACCCAAAAGTTTAAAGATTCAGCTAAAACTTTTTCTTACCCTGAGTCATAGCAGCGTTTATCACTGATAATGATAATTCATTATATTGTGCGTACCTTATGTGAATAGATCGTTGGTAGGGATGGGATAATCACAAACAGGGAGGGTAGTAAAAATGTCCGGAATATGAGCTCGGATAATTAAGATTGTCCTTCCTTACCAGGTAAGTCGACCAATCATTTAATTATCCTTCGCTCATATTCCGGACATTTTTACTCACACTGTAGATGTTTAAAGAAAATACGATCTATGAACACTTAATATAATAACAAACAAAGTTACCCAATTGGTAATACAATAATTAAATTAAACAGGAACGACTATTTAATAATAATATTAAAAATAATATCAATACCAATAAGTTTACCTAACTAGTAATATAGAGAACAAACAACAAAAGCAATTTATTATTTTAGAGAAATTATAGTTTCGGCAAACCTGGTGGAATTAGCTGTAAGTGGTTTATTGTAAAATTTATTAAAAATTTCCGAATTTTTTGTCCAACCAGCTGTTTCTCGAATTATTTCAATATTAAGTCCAACTCGCGCTGCTGCAGATGTTGCAGCATGACGGGTACTGTAACCTTTGAAAATATCTGTATTGACACCACTTATTGTTAGTACATTTTTAAGCCATCTACTTATTGTCTGCGTAGATGCTGCTCTATGTGGCTTTTTTACTGTAATGATGAGTTTATCTTCTCCTTCTGGCCGTAGAGCTTGCGTTTTATTTAAGTAATGAAAAATAGTTGACGCCACACAAAGTTCTGGCCTTTCTTTAAAAAATGGAAAACGTAAAACTGGTTGTGATTTATTAATACTAGACGTTTTTATTTTATCAGGTATTTGAATTTCAATAAGCTCTTCTTTTATGTAAATATTTTGAATTTTTATTAATGAAATTGTCTGCAACCTATGGGCAGATGTTAGAGCAATGAGCATAACTAATTTATACGTTAATGACACTAGAGAAAGATCCTTAAGGGGATGCTGTCCTTCTAAATATTTTAATACAGGTGCAGGATCCCAAGTGAAGAAATATTTTGGCTTAGGTGGCTTTAAATTATATATTCCTTTTAAAAACCTTTTAACTATATGTTTTTCATTTTCAGGAAAATCGATAATCAAAGATAATGCTGACTTATGCGTGTTTACTGAACTGTATGAAAGATTGTTATGAAGTAAGGATTGTAAAAAACTTAGAATCTCAGCTAAATTATATTTAAAAGGGTCTATCCCTTTCCCCGTACAATAATTCCACCACCTATTAAATACTGTATCATATTGTTTAATTGTTTTCTCAGTCACTGATGGCAACAATATAGGAATTCCAGTGTCTGGTATATTTTTCTTTATAAAGGCTTGCCGGATAACATCCCTGCCGCCAGGGTAAGGTAACGGTGACCGAGATGCGGTGATCTGAAAGGAGATAATATTAAAGTCTGATCAGGGCCCAAAATAATTTTGTCTTTTACTAATAATTTATTAAAAATTGGATACCATGGTTGGTTAGGCCATTCTGGAACAACAACAATTCCCCCAGCTTTGTCGTTAATAATTTTTTCTAATACTTTGGAAATCATAGCAAATGGTGGAAAAGCATAAAACGAAATATTTTCCCAATTCAAAGTGAATGCATCAACTGCTTCCGAATCAGGGTCAGGTTTCCATGAAACGTATCTTTTACATTTTGAGTTTAGCTTACTTGCAAAAAGATCTATTTCTGGCTTTCCAAAACGGTTAAAAATTATATTTATGTAAGTTTTATTTAACGAATATTCTGTTTCGGTTTTTAAGCAACGATATTCTGAATCCGCTATTTTATTTTCCTTTGATTTTATATAAGAAGCAAAAACTATAATATTACGCGTTTCGCACCATTGCCAGATTTCCCTACAAAGTTTGTTTAAATGTACGTATTGTATGCTGCCCATTTTATTAATACAAGATATGGCGGTTGTATTGTCTATTCTAAGTAAAATCCTGCAATTTTTTAAATTTTTTGAAAATGATTTTAGGCCATTGAATGCGGCTGCTAGTTCTAAATAATTAATATGACAATTTTGTTGAGTATCATCCCAAAAACCATGAGTCTTTTTATTTTTACAATGTGCACCCCAAGCCCTTGGGGATGCATCAGTAATTATTTCCAAAACGAAATTAGCCTCTTTTATTTATTGGCGGCTAGATGGTAAATTGTATGTCCACCATAAAAAATCATCTTTTAAATATTTAGGCAGTGCCATTGAAAAATTAAAATTAAAATTGGAGTTTGTTAATGCCAACCATTTCTCTCTTTCAAAATTTTTTGTATAAACTCTACCATATGCAACTGCTGGGCACGCAGCCACTAAATGACCAATTACAGCCGCAAATTCTCTTATTTTACAAGAATCCTTTCTAAGAAAAGTCTGCATTTTTTTACAAATTTTTTCTCTTTTGGGACTGAAAAGGTCAGGTTTTTTGAGTTAAAGGTAAAACCAAGGAAGGTTAACTCATGTGATGGCTTTAATACACTCTTTTTTAAATTTAATGTAAAACCTAGAGATGTCAATAAACGTAACGTGTATTCCACATTTTCTCTACATAACGCATTAGAAGAACCTAGAAGTAGCATCTCGTCTAAATAAACTATAGATAAAAAGCCTTTTAATCTTAAGTGACTAAGAATAGGTTTTATTAACTTGGTGAACACGTTCGGAGCTATATTTAACCCGAAGGGAAGGGCATTAAATCCATAAAGAATTTCTTTATATTTAAATCTTAAATATTTCCTATATTTTTCGCTTACGGATACAGCGAAGTAAGCATCCTTAAGGTCGATTTTTGCCATAAAACAATCTTGTGTGATAAGTTTTAATGCAGATCTGTAATCCTCCATTTTAAAATGAGGTGCTTGAATATACTCATTAAGCCGTTTTAAATTTAACACAAATCAAATACCCCCATCTGATTTGGGGACTAAAAAATATGGAGATAGGAATTCGCCTTTACTATGTTTACATTTTGATATAGCACCCTTTTTTAGAAGTTGTTGAATGGTAGAATCGTATAGAGCCCTCTCCTTTTGGTTAATATAGACTGTAGGTATTTCCAATTGAAATGGAATTTTTGTGAAGGGTATTTCATAACCGGCAACCCAGTTTAAAATCGTTTTATTTGACGTTATGACTTCCCATTCTTCCATAAAATTCCTCAAATTTCCTGCGATTTTCTTACTCACCTCTAACGCTGGTTCCTTTTCGCTTTCCACTGGTACGACTTCTTGAAGGTATTGTTTGGGATTTCTGTCCTTCTCGGTGGTCTGTTTGTTCCTCTGCTGGCATTCCACTGAGATCTTTCCGCCCCCCTGTATGTTCTTAAATTGGGTTTACTGTTGAGTGGGCCCTTGTAGTTTAAAAAATGCTGTACCGGGTTTCTTTGCTTTATAATTGCCCCTACTTGAGAAGAAGCCGATTGTGCAGCCTGTGATTGTTTTACTTTGTCCATTAAATTTTCACCATATAAGAATTTATCAATCGGTTGGTTTTCCAGAAGTTTTTTGTATTTTGGGTTCAAAAATGCATTTAAAAGAAATCGTCTATGCCGAGAGATTTGATGGAAAATATCTGTAAAAATTTTTCCCGCATCGGCTAAATTTTCCAAACTCCTTGTATTGTCTGAATTTTCCGATACCATGGTTTTGATTGGATCATATATGGCCATTAAGCCAGCTGCTATTTGGGTTTGAAGCTTCTGAAGATATTTATCTTCTCTTATCTTATTCTCTTTTAATGAGCCTGCTATTTCCTCATTTAAAAGAGGGGGAACCAATGCACAACAGTTATTTGGTGGAGGATATTTGTCAACGCTAATTTGTATTTCTTCATTTCCTAATCCATTTTTTATATTATGGTCCCAACGGGATGCGATTCCGCCCAATAATGCTACACCCTGTTTAGTATTGTTTAACGGATCTACTCCAAACAAGTTCATTATTTCTTCTGTAGAATCCTGATTTCTGGGTTCTACTACTTGAATGGCATCTAAATCTTTGTTTTCTCTCATATTTAACTCTTGATTTGTTACATTCTCCCAATCACCGATAACTAGGTTAAAATTCTCTTCCGTATGATGAACCTGAGCAGCTGTTTCTACTACCACATCTTGTGTAGTTTCCTCATCTGTAAAAATGAGAAAAGGTGCTGAACTATTCAAACTGTGTAGGCTATTCTCTGAATGCCTTTGATATCGTATTTACCGAAAATGAGTCATATAGACTCGGTGGGCTACTCATCGAATACCCTCGGTTATATAAGTATTTGCAGAAATAACAGAACAAAAATGTTTTAAATAAATCATTTTTAAGAAAAAGAAAAGAAGAAGTAAATAAATATATAAAATTTACTACTACTGAATATACAAATAATGCTTATTACATATTATTCACCGAAAAATGAGTCATGTAGACTGAGTGGGCCACTCATCGAGTACCCTCGGTTATGTAAGTAGGCAGAAAAATAAGATATAGGGGGCCACTCATCAAGTGCCCTCTGCTCTGTAGTGTGCTTTAACTAAATAATTTTAAATACACCTAAATAAATAAATAAATAAATGTACCTGTTGAGTCACTGTCAGATATCGTTTCTATCTTCTTCTGTAATTTTTCCATTTTCCTCTTCAATTTTTTGTATTTGAGCTGTTTTCTTTCACGCTCATTTCCCAAATCACAACTACCAACCCGCTTTGGCATTTTCACCACAAATTCACAATACTAAACTCGTAATCAAAAACAAAATTTAAAGGTACGCGTTGAGTCGAAGAAACAACACAATATAATGAATTATCAGTGATAAACGCTGCTATGACTCAGGGTAAGAAAAAGTTTTAGCTGAATCTTTAAACTTTTGGGTCGTGACACATCGCAGTATACTACAGTGTGAGTAAAAATGTCCGGAATATGAGCGAAGGATAATAAACTCATATACAACTGATAGAACAGGCCCCAAACGGCTAGTAAACTGGCAAGGCACGGTTATCATATGCGTTGCATGCCGAGATAACCAGGAGATGTAACTATTAACAAATATCGTGCGGCCGTGAATAAGACATTCTAAGGGACACAGTAGGGTATAATCACAATATATTGTGGGTATAATATCCGCTGTTGTCATTGTTAGTAAAGTGTATGTATTAAAATATTCGCTCAAGAAAACGATTCACCTCCCACTCTTTTGTCACATAGCTGAATTTTTCACAGATGAAAGGTCATGATAAGGTAACCCTTTTTCCGGAGTTAATACAAAATTAGATTGTGCAGAAGGGCACTATCATCAAAAATCCAGATATTGATACCACCGAATAGAGAAAAAAATACTAATTTTTTGGTCAAATGCACAATAAAATCTTTGTAGGGAGTAATTGTTTATACTTATTTAAAAAAAATCATTTGCATTAGCACTTACGGCCGAAAAAAAATATAAACGTAAATATCTTGGTTTTAGCCCTTCAAAAATTTAGTTAAAAAGTCGTCTTTTTTAAATATACCACTCATTTAACAAAAAACGAAGGCCTAAATGAAAAAAAAACATTCTTTATAAAATTTTTGCTTATGTGTTGAGAAGGTAACAAAGTAAACACTATATTTTTTGCTTTTGAATTAACAAAGATATAACAATAAACGATGAGAGATGTCATAGGTTTATGCTGTAATTAATTCTCACCGTCAAATTTATCGACTCTCAGTGTATCTTTCTCTTCACCTTCAAACGTAGCATAGCTCTGTTTCTCTCTACGTGCGGGCTGATGTATCACATTATTGATATGGTAGGATTTTTCATTTTTTTTATTATAAAACTTGTTATGTTCCATAGGGCAATGTGTCATATTGTTATCTGTTTTTACTAATGAATTAATAAGTGTATTTGTTATATATTAAATTACCTAATAAATTGGGAAAAAATATAGACATTTTTGCATCTTTATTATATCTACATTCATCCTGTTGCAGCTAAATATATTTGGGTAAGTTATAAGTTTTCGTTTAAAATTTTAATTACGGATTTGTTGATGCAAGTAGCAGAGACAAAAATTATATCAAAATAGGAAAGTCCAAAAGTTGCATATCATTTAAAGAATATGCTCATATATTTGTAAACATTATTTTTAGAAATAAATTTAATGCTCAAATGATAGATGTGGTATTTGATCATTATAAAGGACATTCTATCAAAAATACAACACGTCAAAAGAGAGGATTTCAGAAATATATTGATATAGAAATTGACCGACCCAATATTCCACTTCCGCAACAATAGAACTTGTTTATTCATTAGATATTTAACAAAAGACGTTTAACACATTTTCTGCCAGAACAACTTCTTCAAAACTCCATTCAGCAAAAGCATATTCAATTTCTAACTAGTGGTGGATTCGCGAAAATCAATAAATATGGAAAGAATTTTGAACCATCAAAAGACGATTTTTTTTGACTAAAGATATATGGTTCAGAACAAGGCGAGGAGACTCAAGGCGATTTCTAGCAGTACATTATTTAAATTTGGATGAAAACCTTCTAAAAAATATGCCTGCTTTTCATTCTGACCGGTTGTGATACAACCATTTAATTGTCCGGCATTGGGAACAAAACCTGTTGGAAAACTTACCTTGAAAACCATTACTTTTTAGATGGATTTGGCACTGATCAGTACTCTGAAAACATATTCTCTAATCTTGAAAGAATTTTCCTAAAAATGTATTCAAAACTGCCAATGTTACTTTCATTAACATTTTGAGGGGATTATTGACCTCTTCAAAAACCATCGCTAAATTACCACCGGCTGAAAACGCCCTAAGACTACATTGTTTAAGATGTTTTTACCAGCTAAATATTTGGCTAACCTCTTTAAACCCAGATGCAGCTTCCTAATGTTGAAGAGTATGGATGGAAAGTAGATCAAGATGGAAGTCTGATACCCACTTTTAAGACTCTGCCCGACCTGCCACCAGACATAACAGAACTTACATCATGCAAATGCAAAAAACATACTAAACAATATTCTAACAATTATATTCTGTTCTAGACTGTGGAAGCAAAATTTGCAAATGCAGGAAAAAAAATATTTACTGTATCGGTTCCTGCACCTGTATGACACAGAAAAACTGCATAAATAGTTTGACCACAGCCGCTAATGTTTTGGAAAATGTTGATTCGTGTGGTGAATCTGATTCTGATTAGTTTGAAAGTCTTGTAATTATAAATTTTAATATTATTAATTTATGCTTTATATACTTCCTTCCAATTATTATTATTATTATAATTTATTTATATTGGGGATTTATTGTATTTTGCAAAGCAATAGCCTTACTGTTTATAATTGATACTTCAATAAATACCTTTAATAAATAGTTTATATTTTCTTATTTTCATTTTACATTAAAAATAAAAAAGAAATCTTGAAGTAATTATTAGTACACCCTATTAAACATGGTGGATAAATCAATAATCCCTGTATAAAATAATATAAGAGGGGTCAAACTGATTGCATACATTTCAATACTGAGATAGATGCATAAAGAGTCGATAGGCTCTGCCTTTAATGTTTGCTTTCTAGTAAAACCATGACATCACTAATGGTTTATTGCTATATTTTTGTTAATTTAAAAGCAACAAATATGAGGAAAGTACTTTTACCTTGACAATACATAGGCGAAACTTTTATAAAGAATAGGTTTTTTTCATTTAGGCCTTCGTTTTTCGTCAAATGAGAGGTATATTTCTAAAAGAAGATTTTTTATACAAATTTGTAGACGGTTGAAACTAAGACATTTAAATTTTTTTTTCGATCATAAGGGCTAATGTAAATGATTTTTTTCAAATAATTATAAAAAAATACTTCCTACAAAGACTTAAAAACATTAGAACAAAAAATAGGCATTTTTAACCAAATTAGATGTAATTTCATTAAATTAGATGTAATAATTTTCAACAAATTCCAAAACCTAGTGATGTTAGAATGGAAGTGGCAACAGGGCTTACACCGGCAAGAAAAGTTACGTTAAGTAGTAAAAGCTCGGGCAGTTATTCATTGATAAAACTATGTAAAATTCTTCACTGTATCCCTTCTTTTACTTCTCACCTTTCGTCGCCTCGCCCCGCGTCTAGAAATAGAATGTTTTGAGTGCGAACTGTTCTTGGCATCATGAATATTATATTTTATGAATGACTTCTTATATCTCTGTTATCTCTGGTTGCATGTGAGGATAAAACGCTGTTGATTTGCTGCAGTGGGCCCAGTAGTGACCGGACCGGAGTGCTTTCTTTCGTGCCTGACACGTTCCTGTTATGGTTATGGTTTGGGTACGCTGTAGTGGGCAGAGACCTTTATTCTAAACCCGTATTTATAAACAGAGCTCAGCGGAGTCGGACAGAAAAACAAAACCCTTTATGCATTTGCCGAGACATTTTAGAAACAAACGATATTCACCCACTGAAATAATATGGTAATACTGACACTGGTCAGAGATGCCAGAGAAGGCATTTACCACAAAGAAGACATTTACACAGGGTAGCATTTACCGTGAACGTGAACGGCCGTCTGAAAGAAAAAGAGAGACAGATCATAAATCAAATGATCGCTAAATACGGGTCTAGGACAATTCGCCGTCGCCGATTCACCGTCACCGATTCGCCGTCGCCGATTCGCCGTCGCTGATTCGCTGTCGCAGATTCGCCGTCGGGCCGACTCGCCGTCAGCCTATTCGCCGTCGCCAATTCGCCGTCAGGATATTTAACATTTCATAGGTTTTTTATATTTATAGAACATAATATTTATTTTTTGTCATAGAAATCAAGGCATGCAATAAGCTTTCAAAATGCAATTCAAATTTCGATTTTTATTTTTTCTACACCCACATGGCTATTAACTTGTCTACGCACAGATTTTTTATTAAATACCTGTTTCGGCGACCAACATAATTGTCTTTAAACCAGTCCAGAAGTGGTTGTAAGTAGTTGTGATTGGCCAGTTCTGGACGGGAGGTAATGAGAGGTAATTAGTAATTATCATAAGTACCCACCCCCACCCTTCGCGCAATTAGCAAGTACCTCCCAATGAGCGTAATTGCATAGTGTAATTGTATAGTGTAATTGCATAGCGTAATTGCATAGTGTAATTGCATAGTGTAATTGCATAGTGTAATAAGTGTAGTTACTTCATACGCATATAGATATAAGTATTTACTATGTATATCGAGTAGCGTGTAACGATCATAGTAAGTACCTCTTAGATAGTAATTGCTATGTATATCATGTAGTGTAATGGGTTTAGTTCAAGTACGTATGAGTGATTACTATTGTAGCATAGGGGAAATACGTCGGAGCATACCCAACATCCTCGACTCTCAACCGTCAGAGCTAGAGTGAAGCGCGACTAGCGCGAGTCTCCAGCAGACAAGCACGACGTAAACATCGGTGGAAGGGATAGTTCCCCATTCTTCACACAATTAGCAAGTGCCTCTCGGACTTGTATATTATGAATAGGGTAGGGGATCATAGTAGAGGTGGGGATTTTTAGAGGATATATAGTAGCGCTTCTTTCCAAATAAAATCAGTTTGAAATCAACTTAAAATCGTGAACTTTAAGAGTGTTAAGAAATCCTAAATAATAACCGATTGTAGTATTGTGTGTGTTTTAC
This sequence comes from Psylliodes chrysocephalus, assembly GCA_927349885.1. Taxonomy (NCBI): domain Eukaryota; kingdom Metazoa; phylum Arthropoda; class Insecta; order Coleoptera; family Chrysomelidae; genus Psylliodes; species Psylliodes chrysocephalus. The sequence goes on from OV651816.1 coordinate 13,367,934, forward strand.
AGGTAAACAAATATTTGTTTGTATTCTACCATGGCTCAATCTCAGATAGATACACTAAATAAGTTAGTTGGCGAATGGTCCACAATATTGGATCAGCGGGAACTAAAGTCATTAGTTGTAGGTCAACTTTATATTATTAAGACGATATTTGTCAAAGATACTAGGTATGGTAAATGTTTACTCATTCATTTAATTGATCGGCTTACACTTGAGCTTTTCCAGTGTTGGCTGCCAAGGCGCATTTTTGAAATAATGCCACCTGAAATCATTGCTACGATTAATGCTACTGCGGGCCAATATGCATTAGTCTATTTAGGGGAAATACCGTGTTATGGCTCAACTACTAGATCTCATATAAGGTTCGATTTAGTTAGTCAGCAATCAATTCATTCATCTGTGGTAGAGTCATTGTAAATATTTTTTTACTTTTAATTACATATAGTATACACATTATTTCATTAGGAATTTCTATAAATTTATTGTAAGTATAACTTGACCCATTTTTGTTCCTTTAATATCGGTCACATATTGTTTCAGATTATTTCGATATGTGGATGATGTATTCCGAAGAGCACTGGCCTAAAGCTATCGACTTAGAATCATCGATAAGCAGACTTGGGAGGGAACTGGATGCACTAGCGATGGATGCTTTACACTCCATCAACTATGATGCCGACATATGGCCGTTCCCGGAAGCCGTAGCATTACAGGATGAATGGTATGAGAAATACAGTAAAGGTAGCAGTCTTTGCTGTGAATATAATGCATGTGAGCTGGACTTGGATACATTCTGTGAGAAGATGGTTACCTTAAGTTTGAAGCGTTTCTTGAATGAGGTCTTACCATACATCACCCCGCAAATTAGGAGTAAACATGGTTTGGATAGAGAGCCGCAGTCAGACGATGAAAATGATTAAGGATTACTTTTATAATATATCTATATGTGTAATTATAATATAAATAAAACAATATACATAGTTTTAATGTTTTTTTTATTTAAAAAAAAAGGTTGTTACATGTTATTATGTATTCAGTAAATACTTCTACTACTTATTAGGCCACACCCATTAAAAGGTTAGGTTATTATGTATAAAGTAAATAACGCTACTACCTATTAGGCCACCCCCATTACACCCGTATGCAACGCAAACATGTATATGTTACGGGCAGTGTTGTAAATTGGGCGTAACATATATATTTTATAAATCGAATGCTAGACCATGGCTAATATTAAAATAATAATTTTTCTATGATGGAATTATAGTTGGCGGTGATCTATTAAATTCTAAAATTTGACTACTAATTAGGCATTAATGTTTTTTTGTTAAAAAGATTATATTATATTTTTTAGAGTGATTGAAAGTATGTATAGTAATATATTACATTATTTCTAAAATGTATTTATTTTTTTATCAATTTCCACTCATTGATAAATAGCTCATATATTTATTATATATTTTATAAAAATTGTAAAATAAAAAAAAAAAAAAATAAAAAAAATGGCCCCACAGCGGAGGAACGAACCCGCTGATTTCGTCGTGAGTACAATGCTAGCTTTTCGCTTAGCCCCGCACCCACGAAGGAGGCCACTTAATGTTTATCGAAAGCTGGTTATAAAGAACCCCGAACCATTGTCCGATTGTCCGATTATCACCATCCCTACGCCAGCCTGTAAGCGGTGTCCGAACCATTTGAATCGGTATTGCCCTACCTGTGGGTACATGGTTCTCGCTCGGCGGGTAGCTCGGAGGCAAGCATATTTAGTGTTGTTTTTCGATTTTAGTCAAAAAGGCGTGACGATTTTCAGTTTAATATAAAGTTCCGCGAAGAAGTTCAACAGTATGAAACTTTATACGATTATAAACGATCGGATTATTGCAACAGAAGTGGACAAAATAGCAAAAAAATTCAATGTAAATGGTAAGTACTTTTTTATTAACTCTTATTAACTGAATGATTAAAAAGAGGATAAAATTTCCTGGCCGTATTAGAATTTATAATAAAATTTCCTTGCTTTTCTCAACCAAAGTTGAGTATCCATCGTCTGGAGCAGTCAGTTAAAATAAAATAACATTAAGGACATAACAAACAGTTTAAAATTTTCGTGATTGAAAACCACGTCTTTTTGTGTGAATTGCATCTAACAATAATGTACGTCTGTATAATTATATTATATAATTACATTTATTAATATAAAAGATGGAATTTAATTTAGAAAATATACCAGATGCACGGCTTATTGAGTTTTTTATAATTAATAAAATAACGAGAAATAATATTGCACCTAAATAGATATTTTGTCCACGACTACTTAATAATAAATCAATATTCTACCTCCTAACTAAAAGCATATGGTACTCATATATCACGGAGTGAATTATGATAATTCACGCTTTTGTAATTCTGGCAAATTCCGGTAATAAAAAAGCATATGGTACTCATATATCACGGAGTGAATTATGATAATTCACGCTTTTGTAATTCTGGCAAATTCCGGTAAATAACTAAAGATGGGCGATACTTTTCATAACGTATTTTCTAGATCGAAAAATCGAAAAAGTGAAAAATCGAAAAATCAAAAAATCAAAAAATCGAAAAATCCAAAAATTGAAAAAAAAATCGAAAAAATCGAAAAATCGAAAAAAAAAATCGAAAAATAAAAAAAAATCGAAAAATCGAAAAAAATAGAAAAAAAATCGAAAAATCAAAAAAAATCGAAAAAAATCGAAAAAAATCGAAAAAAATCGAAAAAAATCGAAAAAATCGAAAAATCGAAAAAAATCGAAAAATCTAAAAAAAAAAAAAAACGAAAAATCAAAAAAAAATCGAAAAAAAAAAAAAATGAAACATCAAAAAAAAAAATTGCATTTTACGTGTTTCGAATTCAACCTTGACATCCACAGTTGAAGATTTGATTGGTTTTGGATACATACTGCAATCAATTACGAATAGGGGGTTCGCTCTAAAGCCATTCAGGCCTAACATCGGTTGGGGATTTTCCTTTTTGTAGTAACTTCGCTGAAAATCTTCATAAGCATAATAAGCGGGAGTATCCAACTTTTTCCCAACATCTAAATTCCAACGCTCTAATGGGTAAACTTCAGAATTTAGATATAATCTGATATTGCTTATATCAGCAGCCGTAAACGCCGTCACATCTTCTTTCCTGTTCTCAGTAAAAGAAGTATTTTGAAATCCAATAATTACATATCTAGGTCGTTCCATGGATGTAGTGGTTTTAATCGCCCATATGTCGTGAGAAGTTTGCCTTAGAGTAGGTAATTCATAAAGATCCCATTTATGATGCGGTATTTTAATGGATTGCAAATGTTTGTCATTAATTTTTTTATACATGAGAACATCTGCATCATTTTCGGGAGTAATATGTTTGACTATCCAATCCATTTTAGTGATAGTTATGTCCGCATCGACTTCTCCTATATAGCAATTTTCGAATGCTCGAGCAATTATTACAGTCATCTCATGCTTAACACCTATTATCCCTTTTTTGTAAGATTCAGCAAAACCAAATAGATGTTTTAATAAGATTCTACCTGTAAATGTATTACTCGTTGAATCAACCAAAACTTGATTCTCTTCGCTGAGGCCCCAACCAGATGTTTCTAATAATTTCGCATGTTTTTCACCATATGACACCATATTTTTTATTGCTGTCGTTATAATAGGTTTTCGACATTCAGCAATCTTTTGTCCACCCATTTCATATCTAATTTCTTCAAATAGGCCAGGAAGAGCATTGTTGGCCAAATAGCACTTTTTATTAGCCTCTTTTGGCTTAAATGTTCCAACTATATTGATGTAACTATCGCAAATTAAGAGATTCAGGTCCATATTATTGATCGTAAAGGTGATTGTATCAGAATGTTTGTAATTTGGCGATCCCGTAGGCGGGTGGATATATTCATCGCATCTCTTGATTGAGTTATCGACGATCGGCTTTTCAAATACGTCCAACATCTCATTTCTTACATAAACAGCCATTATTTAATATCTTATATGGAATCCAATAGATTGAAGAAATTTATAATCTTTATTAGACAACAGAAGTCTTCTTCGCTTTACAGTTACTCGGCGAATGTTCATGTTTTTCCCTTCGATTCTATTTATATGATTATTTAAATGGGCGCTAGTTGAATATCGTGGTTTGAAGCAGAATCCCATATTAGTTTATCTCTTTTAATTCGAGTGTGATATTGATAGTTTCCTCTCCAAAGTCAATCAACTCACCGTTATCGTCTACAACTCGGATAGTAATGTTGTCTAGGTATTGCCGACCGGCAGGTATGACTGGTAGATAAATAATGTTATGAGGTTCCTTCGTCAGTTTGTATCCTGGCTCAACGTCTATGTCAAATGAAAAAAGGGTGTGGGCTTCTTTCCCATTTATATAGGAACCAGAAATAATATTACAATCCAATTGAACAAGGTGGAGGTTCATAATATTGATCGGCCTTGTAGAGACATAAGCTTGAGGCCTTGGCGGGCACTTCGAATTACTGAATCCTAAGAGGCTAGCTATACTGTTGTCACAATCAAAGTTGATTATGAATTTAGATGAAATTTCACATTTTAGAGTGTTGTTGTTCGCCGACAATTTAAACATAGCATCAAGTTCTCCCTGATTTATAATAGTTTTGGTATCCGGATATAGATAGTCATATATAGCTTTTTGGACGAACTTATTAATTTCATCAATCTCATAAGCGCCGGGTGCCACACGTACATTAATATTTTTCGGTGCACTGCCTTCCTCGGCCCAACTCTTCTCTCGCTGCACCACATCTGCCCAAAACTTTTCTGGGTCTACCACCTCTAAACAGATGAAATTATTTTTTGAGGTGATATTTTTGATAGAATGGTAGGCATAAAATGCTATTAATCCAAGGCCATACTGTTTATTAACATCCAATTCGATGGGCGGAAAAAAATCATTGCTGAGAATGCTTGACGCTATGGACGACAAATTAAATGTTCTTGACATGGCTAAGAAGTATGTCACACTGACTTCGAAATCTATTTTCGATTACATAAATTATAAACTCGCTTTTTAGTGGAAATTTTCAGTTCTCGAATTTTACAAAAACAACAAATTACGTGTTTTGGTGTTGGATCATCGCTTACGTCAATTGACCCACGTTTCGAAAATACCGTCGGACCATCATTTACGTCGATAGATTCATTTTTAGAAAAATCCTTAGGTTGTTCTTCATCGTGGGTATTCATTCTTCAGAGAGAAGAAATTGCAAACACAAATGTCCACATAGGACAGTATCAAACTTCTGGTAGCGTTTATAATTATAGTGAACTTCAGATACCGACCAACGCCCTTTATACAGATAACTAATTAAATCTGAAGGTGGGGGTAAATCACCATAACTATCGAAATATATTAAGGACGCATCTCTTTTCTTGTAAGCGACCCAATGTGTTCCTGGCCCGCTACTACTATCCAAATTTACAATGGCTGATTCGTTTTTTAGTGGCCCGCAGTTTGGTAAATTATCTCTCATATACACACCTCGAAAGTAGGGAATCTTAAATCTTTTGGCAAAAGATTGTATGTCTAAATTACTGAGAGGTCTTCGAGGTAGTGAACTTACGAGTTTTTGGCCGATATGGTTTCATGTAAAGGCCCAACCCCTTTCGATAGGGCTTTAAGTATAATCCTTTACCATTTTTTCCTAGAGAGATGGCTTCCATAGTTCTATTGTGTCGATTAGCTTCTGTTAATTGTTGACTATTTGTTTTAGCGATGTTCACTGCTTTGACGATTCCGGACGCCGCTCCTGCCAAGCTCCCCAATGCAGATAATCCAGCAAAAATAGGTATTAATGGTAAAAATCCGCCTGTTTTTGGTATCGGTATAATACGGGGAATAATAATTTTTTTCTTTCCCCCGGCTGCTTTAACATATTTTCGGGCAGCCATGAGAGATGATGCAGCCATCTTCCTGAGTGTTTTTCCCCCCATTTTCTGTCCGCCATATGTCTTTATTACCCCTTTAATCTTACTGACAATTCCTCTACCGAAAGCAATTCGCTTTTTGCTTTTTGTTCCGCGACGCCGCTTTCTAGACCGTAATTTATGACCCATACCAAAACTTCGCTTTGTTTTCATAATATTTGTGATAGTCCAGGCAGCTGCTTTTTCACCAACTGACGCGTCGCTAGCTTTAAACCGAGTCCAAGCTAATTCTTGAAGGTCCTTGTCAGCAATATGTCTAGCTTTCAAATCGTTTGCACTTTTAGAGTAAGCAATATCATGTAATTTACAGGCTTTATCTAATTCATTTATTCCTGGGTCGTTACGTGCTAAACGTTTTTGTAAGCGCGTACCTGGCCCACAATATTGGTACCCCGGTATGTGCAGTTCAAATGGTAATTTATTTATTAGGGAATTAACAAACCCTTTTCCACACTTTCTTTTTGAATAACGTTTAGTGATAGATCGCACTCGTTTCACGCTAGGCATTTAAATGAATGTTACGTGGGCGAGGGTTTATATAGCCAAAGACAGTCAAACGATGCGCATAGTCAAAGCACAAAATAGTATCTGTGTGGAGAATTTAGATGAAAAAGTTGGTGATGGGCTTAGTGAAAATAAGATTCCTAGACACGGCCCATTGTTGCCCGATACAATACGCGGCCTTCTAATAGGACCATCAAATTGCGGTAAAACAAATGTTATGTTATCACTACTCATTCAACCAAATGGGCTACGATTTGAAAATGTATATATTTATTCAAAATCATTATACCAGAAGAAGTATGAGTACTTGCATGAAGTTTTGACTCCGATAAAAGGGTTGGGTTATTTTACGTTCAACAATAATGAAGATATAATTCAACCAGTAGACGCCAAACCAAATTCCATATTTATATTTGATGATGTGATTTGTGAAAAACAAGATGTTATTAGATCATATTTTAGTATGGGGCGACACAGAAATATAGATTGCTTTTATTTGGCTCAAACGTATTCGAAGATTCCGAAACAATTGATTAGAGACAACGCAAATCTAATAATTATGTTTAAACAAGATGACCTAAACCTACGTCACATATATTCAGACCATGTAGCTCCAGACGTGTCTTTTAGAAAATTTCAAGAAATATGTGTGGAATGTTGGGGTGAAAAGCATGGATTTCTAGTGATCGATAAAGATAAAGATATAAGCGCCGGTAGATATAAGAAAGGATTCGATAGCTTCATATACCCATAAACAATGCAATACGCGTTATTTTTCAAGTAGCGTCCAAGGCGGCAGGTGGTTTCAGCGATTAAAATGTATAGCAATAAAAAACATTTTGACATCAAATCGGAGCTGGCCGCTGTCTCCGATTCGGTTAGACAGAAATTTAATGCCTTAAAAAGTGGGCGCGTTGAAACTCTGCAAGCTCTAGAAAAAATGTATGAACCGCTGACGAAACCGTTGAAAACAATTTCAAAAGCCGCAACCTCTAACCCCTTTAACGCTAAAGAAGAAAATCCCGCTAACACTAAAGAAGAAAGATCTGGCATGAAAAGGGAACTCGCGTCAATATCACCGGACTCGACAAAATATGGAGAAAGTTTTGAAAGTGCAATATCCGACCGCGGTGATGGTGATGATGATGATGATGATAAAAAATATATTAATAAGCATTTAGAAGAAATATCACGAGGTAATAAACGCTATGATACTCGGTACGGCGTATATATGGACAAAGACATGAAAACAATGGTTGGGAATTTAGAAGTAAAATTTTCTGATGGCAAAATCTCGTTTTGGGATGGGGATAGAAGAGTTGCTGACTACCACGGTAATCCGGAATTGTATGAGCTACTATTTTATCGAAGCCCTAAGAAAGTAAGTAATGCGACTAAGGATACATATAAGGAAATATTACAACTTACCGGAGCGGCCTTTAAGGAGTATGATGAGTCCAAAGGGCTAAGTAACAAAAATGTAAATAAATTGAGAAAAATTATTAGACCATTGTTCTCTCCGGTAAAGATAAAGGGTGGAGGGTTTTCAAAAATACCTAAATACAAAAAAATAATGACCTCTAAACCCACATACGTTTATTGGAACAAGCCGAGAGAATTGGTGGCTAGATTGCGTTTATTATGGAGTTCAAAGCAAGCCGGCCATACTGGGCACGATAATGAAATTTTATCTATAATTGAAGAATTAAGAGAAGAGCGAATAATATATTAAATACATGTGCTGTAGAGGTCAGTCGTAAACGGAATGTCTTCAAGGAACATTGTAGATAAATTCGGAAGAAAAAAGAAAAATCAACGCGTAATTATTCGAGAAAAAAGGGGTCTTGGATTCAAATTAACAGGTGACGGTAATTATGATATGCAAACCAAACGGTTGGTGAACCTCGGAGAGCCAGAACAATCGACCGACGCTGTAACAGTTGGATATATTGACGATGTTACTAGGCAAGCAAAAGATCTCGTTTTAAAAGCTTTAACGGAATCCATTAAAAACGTATTACGCGAAGCTACGATTTATTTCGAAAATCAGCAGAGTGAACTTAAGAAATTAGTATTTGAACATCGAACTGTGTCAAGCAATAGTATTGGCGATGTTAATGTTAAATACCAATCGATGTTACAAATAGTGAAGCACAATAGAGAATTTTTTTGAGGATATACTTACCACTACAAAAAGTAATATTTTAAAAATTATTACTAAAGTTGATATTTTGGAAAGTGAAATAAAAGGCATAAAAAATTTTACTATAATATTAGAGAACCGTTTAACTGATCTTACCGATAAATTCATTTAAGTGTAATACGGAAATTCTTCGAGACCTTGAAAGCGTCAAAGGAAGTATTGGACAAAATACGGCGGTTTTATCGAAAATTATAGTAGGACTGGAAGAAAGTATCAAAAAGTTTGAATAAAAAATTGTATTTTAATTGGAAAGAATGTCTAAGCACCAAATAATTGAAGAAATCCACCGATCCGCCCGTCGAAATTTTTCCAGAAGAAGGACTATTGTAAAAGGATATGCCGACTTGTGGCAGAGTGATTTGGCTGATATGCAAAGTTATAAAGATGAAAACGATGGTTACAGATATATTCTAATTGTCATCGACTGTTATACGAAATATGTGTGGGCGAGACCATTAAAAAATAAAACAGGCTTACATGTTAGAAATGCCTTTTTAGATATACTCCAAAATTGCGCACACCATCCTAAAAATCTACAAACGGATCAAGGGACAGAATATTATAACAAGGAATTTGGGAAAGTAATGAAAACATATGATATAAATCACTATTCGACTTATAGTACAATGAAAGCGTCAATGGCAGAACGTGTGATTCGTACGATAAAATCCCTATTATATAAAAAAATGGCTATGAGAGGGAAATACAATTGGATAGATATTATAAACGGTGTCATTAATAAGTATAATAACACCACGCATTCAATCATAGGTATGAAGCCAATAGATGTCCTGCCGACAACTAAACTCAACCAATATAGGCAAAACAAAAATGAAGTAAGGCGTAAAAAACCGAAATATCGTGTCGGCGATGTCGTAAGAATAAGTAAATATAAAAGCATATTTGAAAAAGGGTATACTGCTAACTATACAACTGAATTATTCAAAATAAGAAAAATAAATAGCACATACCCCGTAACATACATTCTAGAAGATATGAATGGTCAATCGATTAAAGGCTCATTTTATGAGTTGGAATTATTAAAAACAAAGTGGAAAGATGTTTATTTAGTGGAAAAGGTCATTCGGACGAAGGGGGACAAAGCCTTGGTGAAGTGGTTGGGATTCCCACAGCAAGAAAACTCTTGGATTAATATAAATGATATTGTTTAGTATGGATATTAAATGAAATAAAGATTAAAAAAAAAACGAGTTTTATTTTCCTATTAACTACTACATATACAATAATAAAATAACTTACACTTAAATATATACAGAAAGCTTAAATAATAAACAATTATACAAATTAAATCTATATATAAAGGGTCATTGGGTGCATAACAAAGCCGCCGTATTGCCACCCCTGACTCCTTTATTTCAAGCGCTGATGCATACAGGGCAAACATTTGTGTCGCAGAAGTGGGAAATATATCGGGCGCATACATCACATGTTTGCGGATCCTCCAAATCCCCCCCTTCTACAACAAAATGCTGATGCTCGTGTATGTACCTGGCATTTGGATTTCTTTCGACCTCCATCTGCTCGTAATAAAGAAAGCAGGGGTTGCACAGACGTTTGCTCCGTTTCATGCCGGGAATAACCAACTTCACAATAACGGAGCTGGATGTAAAGCAGAAGTGGTTACCGCCTCTGGCCTGAAATACAGCCAGCTCCCTTCTTATTGAAGTCGGTGATCCAGGGCAATCAGCCTCAATGCCCTCATCATCGTCGTCGCTGGCGGGTTCATCGGCGGGTGGGGCTGGACCAACGGCGTCTTCACCCTCTTCGACGAGTGGTGCCGGACCAACAGCACCCAAATCCTCGTCGGCAAGTTGCGCTAGACCAGCCACGCCTTCTCCATCACCATCGGCAGCTGCAGCAGCGGCATCAGCAGCCTGTAAAGAAGTATATTGATTAGATATTTTATAAGCATAATGATTAGATATTTTATAAACATAAGGTAATAGTTAAAAACTTACATCACGTTCTATGGCGTCCCAAAATTCGTCAATGCCTGGCTTGTTGGCATCAAAACGCGCCAATAAGGAGAGCTGACGCTCGATCTCCTCAACCGCATCAACATCAACAACAACAATTTGTCTATCCATCCTAGCTATTTATTATTGTTTCGGCTTTCTATTATTATTAATGGTCAGCTACAGCGAAATGACTGATGCTGGTAAGTGGTCGGGACCTCCTTATATATGGTTATGTATTCCCACCTCCACTCCCCCAACCCTCGAATTTACCACCTCCCCTGCATAACATCACGCTCAGTAGGGTGCATCTAGTTCCGGAAAGTTGGAAGTCAGAAAAAATTTTACTCTAGCATTAATCGGTGCTCTGCAGATAATACAACTAACTACAGATCGACTGCAACTAACACAAGATACAGCGTGTCCGCATGGTATAAAAACCATTTGTACCTCCTTATCGACACAAATCTTGCAAGTCAGGCGTTTACTAATAGAACGACCATCACTTAATGTATGCATAGTAGCACGAGGTCTTCAAACAGAATGTGGACAACCATATATCTGAGGCTGGATGGACTCTTTTATTAAAAGGTTTGTGGATAGATGTTGAGTGGAGGCCAATTACAATCAGCGCAAAATTATACTTTTTCGCCCACTGGCGGTCTAGTTATTTAGAGTTTTTTGTTTGTTGATTCTGATTAGGGAGTTCGTTTCCACACCATCTTATATATTACAACTAGTCTATCAACATAAACTATTTATAATATAAGGAGATAGAACTCACGGCGCGTTGCTATTTTTAACGTGGTAGCTCCCCTGTAGGCCTATGACCACGAATACACAAACAAAACAAAAATCCTCTACGTACCCTGCCACGAACATATGTTATCTACTAACTTTTGATAGTCCGCCCTCCGAGCGCGCCCCTGTTCAGTAATTTCATCATAGCGCGTCTTTACAATTTCAGCGGCCCTCTTCTTTGACTGATACTCAGAATGGGACTCTTTGATCCTACCAATCTCGATGCCCACATCCTTCTGCCTTCGATGTACAACACCCTGATGGTGGAGGATCTCATCCATCTGCCTGTTTAAATCACCTAATCGCAGTTTGATGCGGGCATCTTCGTCTGCCAATTCTTCAGACTCATACTGAAGTGGCGCTAAGGCTACCTCAATATCCTTTTCCATATCGTCCACCACCATCTTCAGTTGCTTGTATGTGGATTCGGTGATTTCAATCTGATCTCTATCGGTCTTTAACCGCATCTGCATATTAATTATGGCGATGTTGACGGAGCTAAGATCCTTCGCCATATCGCCGTCATCAATCAGCATCGGAATTGGTGTAGCCCTACTTGTGGGAGTCACACTTGATGAGACTACTGCCTTTAACTTCTTCGCCGGCGTTGTCTTCGGCTTCTTCGAAGCTCTCGGCTTCTTACTTTTCGGCGCAACCACTCTTGGTCTCGTGGGTTTCGACCTACAGGGCCCATCGTTGGTTTTGCCGACACGTTTTGCATTTTTCGTCATGACCGGTACTGGCAATGTAGGGACAAGCACATTGCTAAGAACATGAATCTTCTTCGGTGCCTGAAACTCATCCTCACTGCTGTATACCGGTAACGGGGCCAGTACCGGGGCCGGTGATGGAGTCGGTAACGGGGCCGGTAACGGGGCCGGTGATGGAGTCGGTAACGGGACCGGTAACAGAGCCGGTAACGGGGCCGGTAACGGGATGTCGCCCACTGACTGCGACAACTCCATCGGAGATACCGGTGAAGGAACCGTGTTAAACAGTAGCATCTCGTCAAAATCAAAATCCACCACATCGAAGTTATAAGTGTCGGCTTCCCCCATTATCGACAGGATGCTGTTGGTAGCTGACGTGGTTTCTTCATTTGAAGGCATCTTAAGTGAGAGTTGGTTCGGTTTACTAGAAAAATAGCACAGAAAGTTAGGTAGTTTATTCAGCGAGCTAAAATAAACTGAATTTCTTACCACTGGTTCCCGTATATATAGCGATAGGTGAAAGAGTGGGAAGTGGAGGGGAGATAGTGGGAGTCTCTCACGGCCTCATGTTTTAAAAAACGAGCATCGCGCATCTAGGGCAATACTTTACGGGGCATTTAGTCGAGTACATTTTTATTGACTGCCAAATGCAAAGGAGTTTTTTGTTGGTTCTAAAATGAATAATTTTTTTTGTTGGTCCTGAAAAAGGCTATTTTTGGACGAAGGCCGCCGACCTATTGCGAGTGAGAATTGTCGTCTGAGTCTGACACCGATTCGTCGGACATTGAGTCATCCGACTCAGTGTTCGGCTCGGCGTCATATGACAATTCGTTCATAATTAGGATGCGGGAGTCGCATGGGCTGGATGGCGATGATGGCCGGCGAGGTTTTAGACTCGTAGTTGAATCACATCGACCATCGGAATCTACTCCTACTCCCCCTGTTATAATTTCGGTTGTAGAGTCGCATTCTGCTACTTCAATAACGTCGGCCATGACTGTCGTCGGTAGTTATTTAGGGCAGACTGAATTTTATAGCCCGGGCGCTGGGTATGTATGGTACGCGAGGAGAGTGGGGAGAGTGGGGAGAGTGGGGAGAGTGGGGAGAGTGGGGAGAGTGGGAGAGAGTGAGGAGAGCATCGACGAGGCTTTTTCATCGAAAAAAAAAAGTAGAAAGGGGAAAAATATATATATTACAAACTTTCAATTTACATTTATTCTTATAATAGTTTTAACAGTTAATCTAATATATTTTCTTCGATGTTGCTTTGTTGCAGCTATTTTGCTCCGGTTGGAACTTCCCCCAGGTTTTATTCAGCGTCGCATGGTCAATAATGACTTGTTCTCTGGCGATTATGGTTGCTATGTTGATAGACATTTTTACGGCTTTTCTAGTTGGGCTGGATAAGGCAGAATGAATATCTGACCATGAACACCTACTATTTATTGTGGTAGGAATGAGTATGGAGTGGAGGGGGTGATAGTTGGAAATTTTATAAAAATAAACTTTTTTTTGTTACATATATATTACAAACTTTAAATTTACATTTCTTCTAATAATAGCCTTAACAGTAAATCTAATCTATTTTCATCGCTACTATTATTTACAATATTGGCTACGTTATACCGTAATTCGGCTATAGTTTTTCGAGGTCCATTACGATATTCCTGAATGTCTCTGTGACCCCACGGTAGAGTTTTTACGGTATTTGGTATTATAAACCTTTTCTCATCGTTGTAAGATAATGCAACTTTGTTTTTCATTTCAGAATATATATCGTGTAACTTACTCCTGAATGTATTCATTTTTCTAAATATCTTACCCCCACCTTCTACAATTTTTTGGTAGTCCGTCATGTTTAAGCTGTTTTGTATTACGCATTTTTTTACGCCCTTAGCGGTTTTAGTTTCTTTCTCATCTGATCTAATATAATAGGCCTTGGCGCCTGTCCCTAAAAATATACTGATAGCCTGATTTGGATACTCATCTTTAAAATTTCCCAATATTGGTTTAGTTACTGGTAAGTTAAATTTATTATCAGATTTATAATTAGATGTGTCGAAATGTTCAATATTTCTTTCCATAAATTCATAAAAATTTATTGAATTAACTTTAAGCACAAAACTATCGGTATCTGTATAAAGTAAGGAAATTTTATCACCTAATTGTTGTTTTAATGTGCCGTAATAGAAATCATACATCCTTACTTTTGACAATTCCAACACTGTGAAACCTACGTACAGCGGTTTGTTATAACATATTTTAGTTCTACCCATATGTATAGCCACAAAGTGTTGTGAAAATATGGAACAAGACTTAAAATTTGGTCTAGCAATTAAGTTGTTTGCCCCCGGGGAATTTCTCTTACTAGCCCAGTGAGTTTTAAGGTAAATATCGCATCTGTCATCCACATTTTCCATAGTTTTCCCGTACACGCTATTAACCATACGCTTAAAATGATTTTTCTCTGATGTGTCCTTAGCGCTGTTTCTCATATTTGTATTGAGATCTATATATTTTTTCAGCCAGCGAGATTGCTTAAATTTGAGAGCTCGATGAATTTTAGTTACAATTAGCCCATTATTTATGGCTTGCTTAAAGTTTCTATAGTGTAATATGTATTTGTCTTTATGGTTCAAATTGGGAACCAGTTTGGGTATTTCTGTTTTTGAATGGGGTGGAATTATATTCTCCACTAAAAATGGTAAATCGGCATGTTTATCATGGAGGTGATGTGGATATGTTACATCAACTTCTAATACATAACCATATTCCCCGAGATCATCAACTGACATAACGTCGAGCTGATTAATTTCCTCAGTCGATAACCAAGCAAATTCTCCTGTCGGTAGGGGCTGACTCATGCTATACCCATAGAGATTTGTCGCATCAATATAATGTATAGAAGACTTCGGCTCGAAAGGATTATATTCGGATAAAAATGGATTATTGGCAATATGTTTTCTTTCCACACATTGGCTGATACCGCCACGTATACTATTTTTGAAGAAATTAATCATATCTATATCCGTTAGCAATTCCAACTCTACCCTGGTGTAGCGCAACATCGCATCCCATGACAAACCTGGAGATGTATAATATTGCGCTGGATCTAGTTTATATGCCCTAAGTGATACATCCCTAAAATTTTCAAATATATCGCATAACATTAAAACATCTGATTTTAAATATAAATCAGAATAGGATCCCAAAGTTTGACATTTAAATACATTCCAAACTTTCTGAGCCCTCGCATAATCCTCATCGGATATATGGCGATCATTTAGCTTGTCATAAAAATCCTCTTTTGAAGGTAAATTGGGGTGATCTAATTTCATTATATTATCCATGAAATTATATGGAAACACCCCTTTCTGCCTCATTAAATCGAATTTTTCTTTTTCTGCAAAACATTTCCTTGTTTCTACGAAAAATTCTGATGGTAAATTTTCTGATAACCCAACCAAGGAATCAGCTAAAAATCTGTAACTATCTAAAAATCTAAGTTTTATGTAATTTTTTCTCATCATACCGTCTCTATCTACATAGCTATGGGTGTACAACGGTTTAGTAAATGAAATATATTTTTCTTTATTTTGAGCAATAACTTCGGCTCTCTCGCCTTCACCATACAATTCTTTAATAAATAAATGACTATCGTACCCACTCAAATTATGAAAAAATATTGGAACAAATTGCGGGATTTTATAATTTAAATTACAATTACTGTGTGCGGCGCCAGGGGTTTTCTTACCGGTAATATGGCAATGATCTCTTACTTTAACATCACCATCCTGAAAGGCCTCATTACAAATGGAGCATATACTCGATGTATTAAAATCATCTATTTCATCATTAGACAATTGGTGCATAGGAACAACATCTTTTAAATACGTATTATAAATAGTTAGAACATCGTCTTCTAGCCGTTTCACGAAATCGCTACCGGCATTGTCACCAGTAAAAGTTACAAATTTCGTCAATGAATTATCAAATGAACATTTAATTAAATATGCAAAAGAATATGGCTCATGTCGGTATGTAGGGATAGTAAATTTTTTTTCCGGATCTGGTTCGCAAATATCTATAGGTTTTAAGATCGATTCAAAATCAGCATAAATTACAAATGGAACCCTTAGCTGCTTATCATAATTTTGAAACTTGAGTATATTTTCAGGTACATAATAACCGCGTTTGTCTTTTTTTAGCTCTACTGATGGCGTGCAGGTATATATATGATTACAGTCGCTCAATTGGTGCCGCAATAGGATGCTTTCAGATCGAAAATAAAGTAAACATCCATCACAAAAAAATTTTTTATGGCCATTTCTAGTTATTTGACTCGACACTAATCTAGAAAGACTTTTAATCCAACAGTAGTGACTATTACCCGAATCAGCCGTTATTAGTAGTAAATTTATATGATGACCTAACCTTCTACGGGAATATCGTAATGGGCCTACTATTTCAAATTTCGCCTTACCGTTTTCATAACTACGTTCCAAACCATAAACATTAACACTTATATCATTTAGGTCTTCAAATTTTGAAATGTCTTTAAGCTTCATGGGAAATTCAATACCTTCAACATTCAGCACGGTCTCGAAGTGTGGATACGACGACGTTTCGCTAACATGCTCTCTCGCTGGATATAGTGCCGATGTGATGGCCCAAGCAAAGCAGTACGCATCATTATTTTGCACATTAACTACGCCCTTCTTGGTTTCAATAAACTTGGGTAGCTTTATGTGCGAGCAGCCGCCTAATGGAGAGTACTTATTTATATTTACTTCTAAAAATAGTACTTCCAGTAACGACCAGCCTGAAACAACGAATAATTTATTAGTTAACGCCCTATTATACACTATAAAAACTACAATACCTGAATCCTTATGTTGAAAGTCTACAGTTTGAGATACCGCCGCATCCTTAAAGTCCGCATATGTCGCATCCAAATCCGCCGACAAATCTAGTATTCGATTTATGCTATTAAAAGATTTGATTTCAGAAATATCTTGACTCTGCAATACATATGTAGCGAAGACCTCTACATTAACTTTAATGGCATTATGGACCCTCAGAACAACTTTTAACAATTCCAATACTCTACATTTTACCGCATCAAAAAATGTTACATAATCTATATGTTTTTTATCACTTTTGACTCTGTAACTTGCAATTCTGCACTTAAACGCACTCTGAATTAAATATATACCATCGGCATGAATTGAGCAGGCTTTTTCTTTATGGTCAAGGCTCTTCATATGCGATGACATCTGATTGGTAGGGATGTCTACATTACATGATTCACATCTCCCATTACGCGCTTTTTTTACTGGTAAAACATCAGGGCTGCAATTGGTAGATCTTTTCGTACCACGCGATGATTCACCGGTGCGATTAGATATTAGCTTACAACTTTTATTTTGATGTCGATGTAAATTATCTATCCTTGTAAATGTTAAACCACAATTACACTTATACATGTCTATTATTTTTATGATAATTTCGATATTAGATAATGGAACTTACAACGCGCTTAAAGCTCACGAGTTTTGTACTGATTTCATTTGAATATGGGTGCTACTATATATCCCCTCTAAAATCTCCACCTCTCTTATGCTCCCCTCCCCTATTCATAATATACAAGTCTGAGAGGCGCTCGCAAATTGTGTTAAGAATGGGGTACTATCCCTTCCACCGATGTTTTCGTCGTGCGTGTCTGCTGGAGACTTGCGCTTCACTCTAGCTATGACGGTTGAGAGTCAAGGATGTGTTTCGGTATGCTCCGACGTATTTCCCTTATGCTACAATAGTAATCACTCATATGTACTTGAACTAAACCTTACACTACATGATATACATAGCAATTACTATCTAAGAGGTACTTACTATGATCGTTACACGCTACTCGATATACATAGTAAATACTTATATCTATATGCGTATGAAGTAACTACACTTATTACACTATGCAATTACACTATGCAATTACACTATGCAATTACGCTATGCAATTACACTATACAATTACACTATGCAATTACGCTCATTGGGAGGTACTTGCTAATTGCGCGAAGGGTGGGGGTGGGTACTTATGATAATTACTAATTACCTCTCATTACCTCCCGTCCAGAACTGGCCAATCACAACTACTGTTGTAAATCTTTTTGCAAATTATTGCCGAGTACAATAATGGCTTCCTCCAAATCTTGAGTTGGATAGTTATTGTTAAACCCTAATACCAAGAAAAATTAAACAATTCGTAACATTAATATATACTTGAATAAAAGTGAATAGTAGGTATAACGTTTAATGGTTTTGTTAAAATTCTTAATTTTAATATCTACCTTTATGCTCATTACCTAAATCAATATGGATTTTAATGAAATTTTAACTGTATCTATTTTAAAAGAAAATGAACGAAAGAGTCCTTATGTTCTCACAGAATTCATTTGTTTCTGAATCCAAAACCTCTATAAAATATATATTCTGACGGCGAATCGGCGACGGCGAATCGGCTGACGGCGAATGGGTCCTACGGCGAATCGGCTACGGCGAATCGGCGACGGCGAATTGTCCCATTCCCCTAAATACGGGCGGTTTTGGTCATATTAATAGCACATTACTATCAAACTACGATCGTTTCCCGTCCTAAACTACACCTCAACCTTTCAACTCAAGTCTTTTCCCGGTTGACTGGTAAGAAAAATGTATGCAACTCCAGTCGTTATCCGTACTGAAAAAGCTAGAGTTCCAGGTGGTTCCAGTGTTGCACTTGAATTTAAAGATGGTAATTAGCAAATTCGTACTGTTTACATTTTAAGAATTTTCGTTTAAGGACGTCTCAGCCAAAACCAACTCAACTGTGTCGTCCTTGAACGAAAATCGAGGTTTAGTTATATGGCATGAATTTAGAAATGGATAGTAACCCAGACAGCACAGGACGTCCCCATTGACGTCCTGATTTGCTCCCTTGTTGGTCCTGTTGGTCCCGAACCTAAATACCATTGGACTTTCGATTACCGTGAACACTAGGACGTCCTTTGAAGGATGTCCTCTGGACGTCTGATTTTGGTCCCGTTTCGACAAAGCGTTTAGTTTTCGGTCCGAGTCCAGAAAGTTAATGGGAAGTCCATGGGACGTCAATGGGACTTTCTTTGTACTAGCATCGTTGGTCATTCAATCGATAACTTGAAAATCAACGTTTTGTTTTTGCAAGAGTATGAGGACAGAAAACCTAACCTATCATTTATTTTCAAGTGAACAACAACAGTTACAATTTTCGGCATTAAATAATTAACTTATATAAGTGAGTTATTAGATTAACGAAGAAAAAGGTTATATAGTGTAATTTGTTATTTTTTTGATGTTGGTGGTAAAGTGGTTATAAAGTGAAGTCTTTTGTGTTGAGGTGAGAATAAGTAATGTGTATTGGCGGTAGCCGCTGGCTGAAAGAAAATACCTTAATGGCGAAAAGTTGGAAAAAAACTAATTTTGACAAAATTATCAAACTCAGTTATGTCAACCCAAGCTATAAGTAGGACCCAAGGATTCATCTTACCAGCGCTGTATGTTAAATTTAATTCATTCCGGTTTTTTAACTGAAAACGTTTAACTCTAGCTAGTTTTTTCAGAATAAAAGTTGTTAAATAAAGCCCTTTTATTGCTAACTTTGTGTTATTATTGCCATTTATGGATTGTGGTCAAATATCGTCCCTCGGACGTCTGATTTACGTTCCTAGGACAACCTTTTGGGATGTCGCAGGGACATCCTTAAGGGACATCCCAAAGATGGACGGAAACTGGACATTAGGACGTCCATTGGGCGTCCGATTGGCGGCCCGGTACCAAAAGAGGACATCCCTGAAGGTTGTCTTTTAGACGTCCATAAGACGTCCGTGTGCTATGTGGGAACAAATTCGTAAATGTCCTTTTACATATTTGCTACTATCCATCTCTAAATGCCAGTCCAACATCGGAACCAACTGGAACTTTAGAGAAGTTGTAACCGAACTTCGATTTTCGTTCAAGGACGTCTCAGCTGAGTCGGACTTGGGTATTCGAATAGGGGATCTAATTAATAATTTGTGATTGGTTAAAAAAATTAACTGGATGTTCCTGTATATACGACGTTATGACAGCCAATGTCAGAATTATTCGCGCGAATTTTAAATTTATTTTATGAAAAAAAGGAATTTTGCAAAATGTTATTGTCTTTATCATTATGACGTTACAATCAAGTCACTTTTACAACGTATTTTTAAAGTAAATTCATAGATGATCATGGAAACCTACCTACCCAAAATCATGGTCGAATAAAAGTCTTAATGAAGAAGTTTAGAAGACGTCCAAAATAGACGTCACACCATATACTTACTTTTGTAGTTTTTCTCATTGCCTATTAACGCTCTTACGGCTATGGGCACCACAAGAAGTTTCAACGAATCATCTGACTTGGTAAATGTATCTATATCTGTCATTACCAGTGGTTTTTACCGATACAAAATATGTTTGCAAAAGTTTTAAATAGTTTTAGACAGCTTTTATTTAGCGAGTTTTTAAACATTTTCCTTTTTTGGTACATTTTGTAAATATGAAGCTTTTGCAATATTTCGCGTTGTAATTGTAAATGCGCCGCGGTTTCCCAGGACGCCGTGGGCACACTTTGGAAATCTCGGCCTTAAATAGGTGTAAAAAAACTAGTTTTTAGGCACATGAGTGGGATTTTTCCCACTAATCATGATTTAATTATTCTAAATGGCATTAAGTAAGTGAATTAAGTAAACAAATAAAAATAATTAAACTTTATTATTCAATATCTCCTAACATTTCCTAGCAAGGCATAACACTGCTTCAAAACCTCCTGCATTTCGAAAAACAATTTATTGGGCTGAACTTTCTCCAACTTCTGCATTTTGGGTAACAGCTTGACCAAAACATCTTCAGCAATTTTTTTATTTCCTTTTCTTAAACTAGTAATATCTTCGGCCGTGACACCTGTCTCAACATCTGTAAACGGTAAATCAGAAAGTAGTGGCCAGTTGTTTTCACACACGTTGCAATTGCAGTCAAAAAAGTATTGCTTTTTTAAATTCTGTATCCGATGTAGTTTTGGCATAACAGCAAAATGGTATCTAAAAGAAAATTTATTGAATTATCATAATTTTAAAACAGTTCTGTATAGTTTTGTAAACTTATTATGGTTTAACCCCTCATTCGTTTACTTTTAAATATTAGAATCTTTAGGTTGAGATATTGCCTTATTTTGGGTTATCAGTTGATTAATTATACCAAAACAGTTCCAGACCATCTTAAAGGGTAGTTACTTGGCTGTCAGACATTAAAATATTTTGTGTAGCTTTTTATTATATTTTCTATTACACAAAAATTGATTAAATTTCATGAATTTTAACCTGAAAAAGAGTGACATGTTTTTCTAATTTAGGTTTAATTCCATGTATGTCAGCATTTGTTCCCTTGTTCGTTTTGAATCCATTCTCATATCATACTTGTTCAAGAGAAGTATTTCTTTACTTCTTAATGTACCTAATTCTATCAGTTGTAGTTGATCTGGAAGAGTTTATCGAAGGTAATGTCCCAGGAGTTTCAATTGTTGCATATGTATGCACTAATTTTGACCTCCATCGAAATGACTATAGGTCAAAGGTCGGGATGTTTAAAATTATAAATCAGTACTCATATAATACAAAGGTATTTTTTTACAAAATCAGACATCCATTTTCTTCCCCTGAGAGGTTCTGGCAGACGCCCCACAATCAGTCTTTAGTCTAGTCACTGGCTCCCTCATTTGGGTTTTGAGGGCCAGTCTGCGTCTCCCTCCTCTGGGTTCCGCATCTAAAATGCTCTACTGCTAATTAGTTTAACTCAAGCATTCTACCCATCCGTTTTACCGTCTAAGTGGGCCCCGAACCCTGCGAGTTTGGTCACCTACTTAGACTGTAGCTCGGCCAGCACTGCTAGAGACTTGTGATCGAAGTTTTCGCAGTGGCCAGCGATCCGGCGTATACAAAGGCATATTAAATAACTGTTTTATAGCTAAGTATGCTATGTTATTGACGAATATATCCAGTGAATAATTTTCCAGTTATTTGATTGGTACCTTTAAAATAATATATTTTAGTGAGTCGTTTGGGAAGAATTAGGTTTGTATATTTTCAGAACATAATTGATTTCTAACACTTACCCATAATTGTCATAGCACTGTTCTCCTTTCTCAATACTTCGAATAGCTCTAACAACAACAGCATCCCCATGACAATGTCTAACGACATTCGGATTACAACTGTGATTAAATAAACTCAAAAATGAAAATGCTCCTGCGCCTATTTCTTCAGTCTCATAATATCCGCCTTCGTTTTTTGATAACTCTGAAATTTCATGAAAGTTGCAAGAAGCTGTTTGAAAATGTAATAATAGTAGCTCTTTAAAAATAGTTTCGTCTTCGTCAGAGGAAAAGAAATCTGCATTATTCTTGATTAGTGAAAAAATTACTGCTGCAGTTGTAGATCGCTCGAAGAGGTCTGCTACTGTTCTGGTGTCAGTATTACCTATTAAGTTGTGTATTTCTTTGTATTCATCAGATTTGTAAATTTCATTCGGATCTAGCTGCGTAATTTGAGATATTGTTGGGTACAAGTTTTTTACTGAAAGGGATATTTTGAGAGGTAATAACTTCATTTTATCTAATTTTAAACTTAACAATGTTTTAAGTATGTTACATTCGTATTTGTGGTATTTAAGAGCATTTTTTCTACAATTTTCATTGCAATAAAAAGATCTAGTACAGTGTTCACAAGGCAATAAGTTATAACAAAGTTTTAAACAGTTATGGCAATGATTGAAGTATTCAGAAACTAATATTTGGCTAAAAGGTGTCTCTACAGCTAAAATCTCTCCAATATTAATATTTTTGGTGGCAACAATATGTCTTCCTTGTGACTCTGAATACTTTATTTCTACTGAATTTGATGCACATTGTATATAATTTGACTTTAAATCGTCTAAAATATCTGGAATTGGATTAAAATATTTATTTTCATCATCTGAGGATTTATATTGCAATACCTTTTCTTTACGTCTTAGTAATTTTGATTTTAAATCATCTGGATAATGGTGTTCAAGAGCTTTGTTAATGTCCTGAAAAAATATAAGATATCAATAGTGTTTGTTTTACTTTAATAAAATTAAAAATACTTCATTTTAGGACTTTTACATAATAATAATAAATCTCGCGCTGTGGAAAATGATCTTTTCGAAAAATAACTGTTGGTAAGGGAAATCTATCACGATAATTTGTATACCTAATTTGTATACCTAACACGTATAGTTTTAAACATTAAATAATTTTTATGGACTCTCCCGAAACAGTACATCATTGTGTGTTGTATCCCTCCCCTTTTTCTGTCAAGTTAATGATGCCGACAAAATATTGTATTATTTGGACAGTGTTAAGGCAATTTTTAGATATATTATGTCTAAGGCTGAGATTAGTTTTTCAAAGTGCCTAGTAATACCTACCCCACTTTTATAGCTCATTTTTTATTTTTAGTAAAAATAACAAATATGTACGAGTAGTGACCGAACATAAACAAGACAAGAAGGGTCACTCTAAGCTCCTCCCCCAATATTGCCTGTCTCGCTCACTCTCTGATGCCACTCTTCCTTGATATATTTTGGCCAATTTCAGTATATTGGTGCACGAAGGGTGCACGCTGTGACGGAACGATTATACAGGTGGTGGTCGTAAGTATCGAGCTGCTGAAAACACTAAACAATCAAGGGCTGTACGCCCAAGGATATGCCGATGATACAGTCATCCTTATCCGAAGGAAACACCAAACCATAGTCTTTGAACTCATGCAAAGAGCTCTTAGGCTGACAGAAATGTGGTGCGTTAGGAAAAACCTCTTGTTAAACCCTGACAAGGCACAACTCATAACCTTTACTCGAAAAACAAGGTTAGAGGTTTTAGAAACTCGGACTCTGTTTGGAGGAAGGCTAAACAGAACGAACCAAGTAAAATATCTGGGCCTAATCCTAGATAGCAAACTTACTTGGAACCAACACTTACAAAAAGTGACCAACAAATGTCTCTCATTGTAGGGAGACGGGCATTTTGAAAACATAGGGATTAAGACCAAAAATGGTCCGCACAGGCTATATTTGGCAATAACAAGACCCATGATAACTTATGGAGCGGTTGTTTGGTGGCCAAAAGAAAACCAGAGAACAGCCCTCAATACCCTCCCAGGAGTACAGAGGCTGGCATGCCTTTGTATTACAGAAGCACTGAGAAGTACACCGACAGCCTCTATGGAAATTATTTTAAACCTCCCACCCCTTGACCTAGTCATATAGGGGGCGGCCAGAATGAGTGCATACAGACTCGAAATTTTCAACAAATGGAACCCACTTGGACAAATAAAACATACCAGAATAACACATGAAGTAAATGATTCTATATTAAATATGGGATCAGATCACATGACATCCCTCCTAACCTTTAACAGACTCTTCCAGGTCAACTGTAACTGGAACGAGGTAAATAAGGATACAGATAAATACTTGCTTAGCGGTCTAGTATGGTTTACGGATGGATCTAAAACTAACAAGGTAACAGGCTCTGGCGTACATGGAGTTAAACCCAAATGTGACATCATCGTCTTACTGGGAAAGCATGCCACTGTATTTCAAGCTGAAATACATGCAAACGAATTATGTGTACGAGAGAATTTAAGAAGGAAACACATTCATGTGATGGTATTACACAATGATCCCACTACGTGTAGACTTTGCATGGAAAAGGAAGGAACTTCATACCATGTGATCTTCGAATGCGAAGCTCTTACTAGGCGACGTTTCATCCTTTTCGGCCTAGAACCGGAAAGAACGCCCCAGGAACACTTGGTAGGGAACCTATTAAAACTAACCAAAGACACAGGACTATTCCAAAGATAGTACCTGAATACGGGGAAAGCAGGGAATGCAATAGACCCAAGATGCCGCAGTGTTCTGGGCCAAACATAACCCTACCTGCTTACAACTGACAAAGATAAAGTTAAAGATGAAGATAAAAGTATCGAACGAGAACGTTGGCGATCGAATTTACCGGTGTGTTTGATAATTATTAAACAAACAATCATTATTGTAGTTGATTGGTGACGTTATTTCCATAGAATTATTCCTGCGGGGAGATTTAAATATAACATCTATAATAATAAGTATTGTGTGCGAATTTTGTAACTTAAAAATATGAAAATATTCGTGATATATTATGTAGATGGCTCCAACAGTAAACAAAAAATGGGAAGATAATTTTTTCGATGCCCGAAAGAGAAAATTAGGTGAGATAGTTTGCATTAACTATAACTACCTTGTTTATTAACTTATAGTCGCAGATTCGGTTTCGATAAAATTTTAATGATTTTTTGAAAATTGAAAACGCGCGTTAGGGTATGTAGGTACCCATAAATATGCTAATTTAACCCCGGAACCATGTTATGGTAGAATAAAAATTTGCGATTTACATTTTCCTAAAAGGAGTTATATGAAACATAATTTGAAAACTCGTCTTCAGTGTGATGATGTTCTCTCATTGACTTTGTTGAAAAATACTAAGTTCCTAATTATAAATAATAAATGTTTGTGTATTTTCTGCTATGTAAAATGGTGTACTTAAAGCTTGTTTTATTTTTTAATGAAAATATTTGGCGTGTCGTGTCAATTTTTTGAGCCCAGTTTGTGTTCCTTAAATTCAAAACCTGATAATTAAATAAATTTCATATACTTATTTAAGCTAGATTTAACTCATTTTTAGCATGCTAAATATCTGATATTACAATTTTACAATTGCTGGAAGCATTTAAAAATTTGAAACATGCCAAATTTTTCCAAAAAAGCAGTTGTAGATAGATTAAACCTATTTTAATATTTTTGATTATGTTAAAGACCACAACGACGCCTCTTTTCAAACAGAAAAAGGTAAATGTTATTAAAATATACATAGCAATGAGATTGTTCCAATTATCGTTTCTTTTACTGCCCAATTCTTTTTTAATCTCTCCTAATATTGTTTTGCTGCTGATACTGCAGAACTGCTCAGATCCCACAAAGGGTGTTTGAGCGGGCGTGCATGAACTGCGCACTCTAAAAATCATATTGCAAGGGTTGCCTCAGGTACCTGAGAAATTTTTCTCGAATTGAGCACTGCCCATGGGATAATTCTTTTTCAGTCCCTTTACCTAAATAATTTTCTAATATGTTACAAAATTAAATTAGTGCAGGTAATTATCTTAAATCCCTCTTTAATAATTTTCTAATGCTTAAAAAAAAACAAATTTGTAAAATTTGTATAATAAGTAATGAAACCTCAAAATAAAAAATTAGTTCTTATTATATCTTCTTGGTTTGTATGTACTCGCAAAATAATAAAATAATTTGTTGACACCTACCTTTAAATTTGTGTTTTACAACATGGAATAATAAGAGTTTCATTTAAGTGAACGTGGAAAAAAAGTTCTTGTGTTAGACGAAGGAAAATTTAGTTTTTTCAAAATGAAATATGTCGGTGATGTACTGTGAGAAGTTGTAATGCCAAAGTTTGCACCTTAAGTGAAGATAAGGTAATTTCTAGAACACATAATCACGTCAAAGATGTTAAATTACTTAATAAGAAGATAGGTAAGTTCAATTTGATTTCAAATATTTATTGTTAATGATTAATGATATATATACACAATGGTAAATTCTGGACGCTCACATCCCGCCCACATACAGTGTTTCCAAAATAATTTGTAATAATATTGTGAGTGATTCCTTATTTAATTTTAAGACTAAAAGTGTGATAAGTTTTCTCGTTATTAAATGTGTTCAATTTTTTGTAATATCTTTGACATTAAACGTCGATTGGAAGCTTGCATTTTATCAGTTTGCTCTGAAATGTACTATTTCAATGTCATACAATTATTACAATATTATTATTAAAATAAATAATAAATAAAAAATGCATCACTCTGTATAATAACGATAACTTATCACACATGTTTATAAGAACTTTCTTTCCTAAAATTGGATAATATGTCGCTCACAAAAATATGAAAATTTCATAAAATATAAAACAAAAAAAAAACATTGTCTTTAAAATGAAACAACACGTAGACATGAATATTTAAAATTAAAAATAGATAATTATACAAACGACGAGAAATTTAATTTCGTAAAATGTTTAGGTTATTTTTATAAACAATAGGTAGGTAGGGTCCGATAACAACTAGAAGAACACAGCTACGTCATAACCATTACTTCGAATTTCGAATGCATATTATCTATAACTTTCAATAAACAAAAATTAAGTAAGTTGTTAGGTATAAAACAATATTTCCTATATTTCTATAATATTAACACTCCACTAAACCCCCATTAGGCGGCGATAATTAATTACGTTGCCAAATGATGACGTAACTGTGTTCTTCTAAATGTAATCGAACCTTATTATTATTAAAGGTATTAGAGTACCTATAATTATCTATTGTGTAGTTTTCATATAATTATGTATTATGTATATTTATCTGCTATTATTAAAGTTTTCATTTTGTATATATTTTAAAAAAATGTACTTATTTATTGAATTTGTAATAATAAAGTAGTTTTCAAATGAATCAGATTTTTTAGTATTGGATAGATAAATTTGGTTCCATTTCAAATGGTCAACATCAGTAATATCAGTGTCACTAGGTAAGTCTAATCCGGTATGGTTTGCGATTTAGGACCGCCCGCCGAGGATCCGGTCAAACAAACGTTAATAGTTGATGCCCAGTTCGAGTAGTAGGCAAATTTTTAATCCTCTATCGAATGTGCAGTTCGAGTAAACCTTTTATAGTTTCAGGTATATAGTGACCAATTCGAGGCCGCCCGTTTGAGCCCACGATACGCAGACTAATTTGAGCCCCTTTCCTTGCAAGACTATCTGCAATCTCATTACCCTTTACCCCGTTATCTCCTGGGACCCAAGTGAGAGTAATACTTTACTTTATAATATATTAAAATAATATTAAGAAAACATATTCTGTTAGAATACGAATAGAATATTAAACTATATTATATTGTATTTTTTTAAAAAGTGGAAAAAATAATTTTTAACAAAAAATGGTTGCTTAATTTTATATTGTGAAACACTACTAGATACTAGATACTTTTTGTTTTTATTTTATATTCAAAGGAACTAATAACATTCATTGTCTTATTTTAACAAAAATAAAAAAATATGTTGAACAGTTTAATAAATAATTAAATTCTATCGATACTATTTCTATTGACCCCCGTATCAGTCGCTTGAGAAGTAACTTTGACATCGCCAACAAAGACAGCACGCGGCGACTTGATTACTCCGAATACGGCGGCGTGACGGCGGCTCGCTTCTGTAGGCCACACTTCAAAGTAGGGATGCGCGTTACACTCAAAAGTATCGATATTAGGTGTCGATACGGATCAGAACGTAAAGTATCGATCCAGTAAAATATCGAATATTAATTCATCAATACTCAAAATATCGATAGTTTACCGATCCAGTTATTCCCACATAGGGGTTGATAAGTAAATTAAATTAAAGATACTGCATCATAATCAAAAGATATTAAAAATTAAAAATTTAAAATAAAAACCAAAAAAATAATTCTTTTAATTATCCTAATTAAATAAACAGTAAAATACGAAAAGTTTATGAAATATATTATCTAGAAATATAGATACGTAGACTTAAACATATTCTTATGATTTCTTTTTTTTTTTTTTATACCTTTGGTCTGTCTCCGGCAATTTAAAAAAAACATCCACTAAAAATCATGGATCGTAAAGGTATCGATGCAGTGCAAAATGTATCGATACTTGCAATGTATCAAGAAGCAAAGTATGGATCCAAAATATCGAGTATCGGACGTAAAAGTATCGATACTCTGGAATATCGGATCGTATCGCGCATCTCTACTTCAAAGTACCGACGCCAAGTGACCCTTCTTGTATTGTTTATGTTCGGTGGTGTAGTTAAAGATTATTATCAAAATGACTCTTAATTTTCGAAAGAAGAATTAGGTAAATGGGTAAATGTAATTATTATTTTATTATTTACGCCCATATGCACCGTTTTAAAATTTAATCCAGATTTGCCAATCTCGTTTAAATGACTAGTGGTTATTTTCTATGCACCGGCTACGGATTAGGTAATCTAGTTTACAACACTGGATTATTATAAATTTCACAAAAAACAGAAGAAGAAAACTTTAGATTTGAATAGGAGAAATGTATGTCAAAGGCCGTTGAATATAGAAGCCCTACTTTTTTAATGTACCAAAATCGTAAACACACCGTAAAACGCATACATGTGTTTTGAGACGCATACAGAATTTTATGCAGGGTGAAAAAGAATGTCAAATGAATTAAAAAAAAAAAATAATTCTACAGTTGGATGGCAAAACCATTTTTGGTAATTTTAACATATATACATACAAACTGCTGTATTTTAAGCTTTTCTATGCAAAACGAATATCTATATGAATACTTTCCCTACACTGTGCTTGTTCAAAACTATATGGATGACATATTTTCAGTATTAGTGTACAGAATCACTTAAATATTATAATATGTATTGCTTACTTTTACCTTTTTTAACATGTCCTGGATTTGCCATCTAACTACAGAATTAAGCTGTAACGTTAGAAAATAAAACATCTCTTAAAAATGACAAAGTTGCCCATCGTATAAAAATAATCACTTTTCTGGTAATTTTGTCTAGAATCTTTGTCATCTTCCAAGAAAAGCTGGTTTTCTATTTTCGTTTTTTAATAAAATTCAAATAAAATAAATAAAAGAAACAGAAATAGAAAGTTCCAAATATACTGACAAAACGTTTGACATATTTATGACGTTAGAAAATCTCGATTAAATAATATAATCCTCCGATATTGACGGATTATAATAAAATCGGATTAAGAATGATTTTTATTACGATGCATAGCTAAAAATGGTACTAAACGCGATTAAACCCTTGATCTGGATTAAACATGTACGGTGCATACGGGCGAGGTAGTTTACATGATCCGTATTATATAAGACTATATTGTTAGTTCTTATGTCAGCTAATATTTATTAAACCTTTGCCCTTATTTTATGTGATATAGTCTTAAAATTATTGATTGTAGAGTAAATTGAAGTCGTACTTACATTTAAACATTCTTCATATAATTCCAACTCGAATAACGCAGCTGACCTATTTGCTAAAGCCTTAGAATAATTTTCAAAACTACAAGAATATCCCATACTTTCAGTATAAAAATCCACAGCTTCTTTCAGTCTTTTCTTTTTAAATTTTAGATTTCCTTCTTCTCTTAATCGAACAGCTGCTTCGTCACATTTTTTATCAAAAATCAATTTAGGCAATAGTTTATTTTTTTCTAAAAGTTCGTGAACAAAAGTAACACGTTCGCAATTTGATTTTAGTTTAGAAAATGTATCCGAGATGAGTTTAACTTCGTTCTTTTGTTGAATTTCTTGTAGTAAATCTTGAAATATCGAATTAGCACTTTGTGTCTTTTTCATGATGTAGTGATTATTTTATCCAGATATAAATAGTCGTATATATTTTCATGCAATCATGCACTGATGATTTGACACGATATTTATTTAAAAGCAGCTATCATGTTTTCTTTATACAAACAATTTAAACTATACATTTTGTTTTCCAGGTACTTGTTATCTAAAAAAAAAAAATAAAAAATGTTTACAATCGTAATCAGTTATTCGGGTTAAGGCAAAGTGTTGGAAAGGTAATAATAAAAATTTGAAAGGTAACTAGGTAAATTAAATAGTTATATCCGCATTATAGTGCGCGGCTTTAGTAAGGAATACATTTTTTTTTCTACACCCACATGGATATTAGCTTATCTACGCACATATTACAAAACGAAAAAGTATGCTATTGCGAAAATATTTCAAATCCATCCTAGGTAGTGAGAACACTGCAAAAAATGAAATCCAATAATCACAGTTCATATTTTGGACACCCAACTACTATTTTTAAAATTTAAATAAGTGACAATTTCTGTCAAACTAATTGCCAGTATATTTTTTAGTTATCAAAATTAAATATACATTAAAATAAGTTATTTTTGTGTAGAATCGATAAATAACAGCATTTTTATTTGGTCCACATTTTGAAAAAGAAATTAAATTTTAATCAAACTATATGAAACTAATTTAATTACGAGTATTAAAACTCTGCGTGCCCTTTCACACGAGGAAATGCCAGTTTTGATGTTTTTTTAAAATCTAGAAATTTTTTCTTTGTATGTGATAATTGCTAGCCTAAGATATTAATTTTTGATAAAAGCAATCATGAGTAGTATCAAGTATCAAAATAGTATTCAGGAAATCGGGAAGAAAGTCTCTGAAATAATGACTGAAGACAAAATAAATGGTCTTTTTCAAAACCTCGCCAAGAATTGTTAAGCAAGATTGATAGTTCCGCAGAAGTTCTAAATATAATTTAAAGTCACCAATTCTTGATGAAGTTTCCAAATCAAATGTGCCAGAGAAACCTTAATTTTCGAATGTTGTTGAAACGAAAATAGCTCTTTACATCTAAAACTAATTCCCAACATGCGAGCACTACTAAAACTGAAATATTAAAGAAAATCGACCCTATCAATTCGAATATAAACATACCCAAAATGGAGACGACTAGAAATGGCGCTAGACTTCACGATTTAGTGAATAATCAACTAGGTGACAAATAAGTTGTGAAAAAGTTGACCACGTTGAATCCTAGATTGAAGTAACAAATATGCCTGAAAAGTTTAAGAGCAATGTCCTTATTAACAACTTAAAATCATAGAACATGTCATGTTTTAGCTCTGGATCTAAATGCGATGTTATTTCTATTAAGCCACATAAACGTAATTCCAAATTATATTAAGCTATTCTCCAGGTTGACTTACATACGTACAAAAAGGCAATTGATACGGGGAAACTTACAATAGGGTTTGATTTTTGACTGCCCTATATATTCGGCACTTGAACCTCATCGTTGTTTTAAATGTTGGGGTCTTCACCATGTTTCAGATAATTGTTCGAAATTAGAGCCAAATTGCCCAAAATGCGAATCGAGTATTCTTAAATGTGGGCATTGCTATAATCCTTAACTAAATTTAAATTTTGATGTATCATATGAGCATGCAGTTTGGGATAATAATTGTCATTATTATCAAAAGGCTGTGACTAAATTCAGAGACAATAAACTCTAGCAACTACAAGAAAACTCCAGTTTTCCTCAATCAAATCACAATAAATCTATATCTTCAAACCAAACTTTTTTTCTTTCTACCAAAATGTACGTGATCTTCGTTCAAAAACACACGAAATGTCAAGCAACTCTTCAATTACTACTCAATGTTCAGGATACTTTTTAAACTTGGTGCAATGAGTCTATCAAGAATGCTGAGCTTTTTGATCCTATGCGATGTTTCGATGTTTCTTGGAAACCAATAACCGAGAGGAAGGGGTGTACTAGTAGCACTTGAAAGAAATTTTACATCTACTGTTATTGATTTGGAAAAATATTGTAAAAGATTACATGATATTAAATTTATTGATATGGTTCTTGTTGAAATTACTATTAATTTTAAACAAATATATGTCCTAACTGCATATATTTCTTCATTATGTAGCATTCAAGACTATGAAATCCTTTCCGAGCGTATTACATGTTTATACGGTCACAACTTTATTATGCTAGGTGATTTTAATGTTCCCGAATTTGATAATTTAAGAAATGAAACACATAAATGTAAGTTAATTACTAATCTCTCAAAGTTTTTTGACAGTTCAATGATCTCTTAAATTCAGAAAACAGACTATTGGCTTATTAATTTCTAATATTAACTGCTCTGTCTCAAAAGCCATTGAAATTATTAGTAAAGAAAACAGCTATCACCATCCTTAGCTATTGATCTCAGTTTTGATAACAGTTAATTTTAAGTCCGACACTTCTCAGCTTAATTTTAAGAAGAGTAACTATCCTGCACTATATTCTGAACTACTTCACACTTTATTAGTCAGCTTAGTGATCTCGAAATACCTACAAATTATTTTGTAGGTCAAATTACATCGACGCTTAAAAGACACACTCCAAATAAGATTAGCCCTTTTCGTACATATTCACCCTGGTACAATGGCCAAATAATTCGAATGATTAAAGATAAGGGAAGGGCGTATAGAGTTTATTAAAAATTTGGTTGCCTCAATAGTCACCAAAGTGTTAAAAACTATTTCAATTAAAACACAATATAAAAGCTACTCATTAACTTTACCTAAATAATATTGAAAATGAACTGAAGAATAACCCTAAAAAAATTTGGTCATACGTAAACAGAAAGAAAGATAAATCATCAATACCAGCTAAAATTATATATGAAAACAATACTATTGAATCAACCTCAACAAATAGTAGATAGTTTTGTTGATTATTTCTCCAAATCCCTGTATTATCCAAAAAAATGTATTAAACATTAAATTTCTAGGAGGATAAAGTCATAAATGCGTGTTTTTTAGTTTTTTAAAATATTTTTTATTTGTATAAATGTTTACCATTATGTTCTAACTTATTTTTGTATTTTGTACATTTTCCCGTCACCCTGTAATTGGCATAAGCTGTTTTGGTGATCTGATCAAAATAGGGGTTTAAGGAGGCTTAAACTTTAAAAAAAAATCATAAGTCAACACTATGGAGGGTAGAGGAAAGGAGAACAATCTCTGTATACAAAAAGTGTCCCTCAAAATGTACACAATTAAGATGGCGCTTCTGTGCCCAGGGGACGTCGACAGTCGATAATTCAGATCACACAATGACACCAATGATGTATATAGTAATAAATATTGCTCAACCATAAAAAACTAAAAACTACACCGTGAAAAGTGACTGGTCGTAGAAGAGTAAGTGTTCTGTGATCGTAGATAAATTTTGACAATACACGACAATAGTCAAATTTTATTGAAAAATAATAATATAAACAATAAATAATTCTTATATTAAAATGGCACGGAGGTCTCAATTTACTGCTTCCTGTCTGATTTCATTATGAATGAGCAATCTATTGACTATATAGCATTGGCTTTTGTCCCCTGGCTACACGAGCGCCATCTTAATTGTATACATTTTGGTGGCCACTTTTTAATATAAAGATCCATACAAGATTGTCCTCCTTTTCTCTACCCTCCATAGTCAACACAAAAAGCGATATCAACTTGACATTTTACGGAGTGGATTGGCTCAGTGGTTAGAGCAGAGGCTGGTAACTCAAATGGAAAAACATGAGGACGGTAATTTAGTACCACTCCAATTAATGGGATGGCGCTCGTATCGAAATGTCATGTTAGTTGTCAGCTTGTCAACAAAACTTCAAAATTGGAAAAATTAAAATGGCTGTTGCATTTGAAGGTGTATTGGATTTTGGTTCATCTAGATTTATTTTTCAACACCTTCCAATTTTAAGCATGTTTTCAAGAGATGGGAACATGGATTTCAGCAACGAACAATAAAGCACTCCCAGATATTGGTAGTGATGCAATTTATACCACGTATTAAATATGCGGTCGTCATATTAAGGATAACCAAACAATTTGTAATAAGTGTCTTAAGAAAAATGCATCTTGTACTGGCATCAATGGTAAGTAATATTTGTAAACTTGTTTTTGATTTAGTGTTAAAATAATTGGTTTGTTATTTAAATTTCTTTTTGTTTTCAGTTTTTAAATGATCATTGTTGTAAAGAAAATGTTGGCTCTTCGAAATCGATGAAATATTTGAGCCTTAGCCATCAATATCAAAATTTGATTCAATGCCATTGACATCAAACAAGAAAACACCCCAAAATCTTCAAAGGTCCAAACGTGTGTAAGTTTAATTTAAGCTCGAAAGTTAAATTCATTTATCACAGTGCACAGATGATGAATAAGAATTTGATAACTACAAGTGCTGTACAAATAAATCAATAAAACAATATCGGATGAAGAAATGTTCCTCAACTTAACTAGTCGACTCAATAAGCATATGGCAAATTTTATCCACCCTCAAATTCACCAGACACCAAAAGGATGATGCTTCAACTTCAATTTTTTCAAACTTATTGCCACTCCAAGTTGCAAAACTTTTATATTGGTCTTGTTACAGAAAACATTTTTGATAGGTTTGTTTTATAAATATTTAATTATTTAAATGGTATAAATGCATATTTGTTTGAGTATTTCCATGTTTCAATAGACAAATTATGCGGCGTTAACTTACTGTAATAAAAAAAATAAAATAAATTGCATTTTATTTCAAGTTTGAAATTAATGCAAAAATATAACGAAGAAAAACAAAAAAAAAATTTGCAAAATATTTGACTAGTTTCAAATCACAAAACAGTCAATATGGTTGTTTTATGATTTGAAACTAGTCAAATATTTGCCAATTTATTTTTTTTTGTTTGATTTTCTTCATTATATTTTTGTGCTACTAGCAGAAAGTTAAATTTCAAAAATCCCGCGCTGCGGCCATATTGAATTTTAGTACCACTCCAATTTGATAGATGGCAGCACATCGACTCAGAATATTACCATTGAGATTCCCATCTATTCACTTTACCTAATCTATGGGCAGAGCTGTCACCTATCAGTGAGATTTAAATCATTTTTTGATTTAAATACATTTTTTGATTTAAATACTTTGATTTTAAATCTTTTTTAAAAAAATGATTTTTGATTTATGATTTAAATCTTTTTGAAAAGTATCTTTGATTTTTTATTTAAAAATTAGATTTAAATCATTTTAAAACGATTTAAATCTTTTTAAAACGATTTAAATCTTTTTAAAACCATTTAAATATTTTTATAACGATTTAAATCTTTTTAAAAGGATTTAAATCTTTTTAAAAGGATTTAAATCTTTTTATTGATTTAAATCTTTCTGAAATGATTTAAATCTGTAAAATGATGCGATCTTTTT
Source organism: Psylliodes chrysocephalus (assembly GCA_927349885.1). Classification (NCBI taxonomy): domain Eukaryota; kingdom Metazoa; phylum Arthropoda; class Insecta; order Coleoptera; family Chrysomelidae; genus Psylliodes; species Psylliodes chrysocephalus. Next base: position 13,404,168 of record OV651816.1, read on the forward strand.
GAAATGATTTAAATTTTCTTAAAGATTTAAATCTTTTTAAAACGATTTACATCACCTGATTCGTCAAAACCGTTATCAACCTGTCTATTCCTGAATAATAATCTAGTCAGCATGTCAGTAGGGTTGAATCAGAAATCCGAGAGAAAAGAAAAACAAAAAAATAGTAGTGTAACAAATAATTGCAATGACTTAAGATTATTCTTAAGTATAAAATTTTACAATATCCTGAAACTCTTTACATATGTATTTTAAATTTATGCAATTTTATTTCAGATTTGACATGAGTTGCATTAAGACGATTATGACTTTTTGACCAGTTCAATAAACACGCTTGGCATAGATAGAGCGAATTAATTACATTTTTAATTTCTCTGTCTGATTCATCCACACATTTTTCAAAAAAATTAACCCAAACGTGCTCACTTTGGTTATTTATTTACCGAACTCTTTTAATTGAACCCACTCAATTTCATTATTCATAGCCGGGAGATTTTGAAAATGAAATGCATTTTTCCGGGAGAGACTCCTAAGTAGAAAAAAAACATATTTTTAAAGAGTCTGATGTATGTGCATCTATGTGGGGTGTTTATGTATGTATGACATTAAGCGTGTTAACTCAAGGAAGAGTTAACGGATTTAAGTGATTTTTCAGAAAAAAAATCACTTTTCTTAAAAACTAGGTCTCCATTGTTTTGTGGCATCATAGGCATACCAAAAGTATCTTTTAAAGGGTTGAAAAATTCCTATTTACCAATTGACATGACATTTTTAAATAACAATTTTCATAACTATAGATATCATGCTGCATAAATCCTTAAAACTTTTATCTTGATCGGATATTTATTATTTAAAATTAATATTTTCGTAAGAATTGTATTGGGCTAATAACGATAAAAAATAAATACGAGAAAAGTTGATCGAGTTTTGCGTTTTATTTATGAGATAATCACATTACTGAAGTATTCATTATCTTTGGCCTACCGAAAGCATTTTTTAAAGAGTTACCCAAATCTATAAAAAGATTTAAATCTATGAAAATATTTATTTCCTTTAAAAAGATTTAGATATTTCGAAAAGATTTAAATCTTTCGAAAAGATTTAAATCTTTCCTAAAATGATTTAAATCTTTCGAAAAGATTTAAATCTTTCCTAAAATGATTTAAATTCTAAAAAAGATTTAAATCTAAAAAATATTTTTGATTTAAATCTTTCTTTTTAAAAAATCGATCTTTGATTTAAATCATTTGTTCAAATGCAAATGATTTATGATCTTTGATTTAAATCGTTTTTAAAATAGAGGCAATTGTTAGTTTATTTTTTCTCGCTAATATTTCAATTCAAGCCTAAGCAAGCTATTTTGATAAATATTTTTCGTGCTAACCTTCGAACTTGACAGTTTTTGCGAGGAAGGAAATATTTTTATTAAGTATTTTAGGTAAACAAAAGATCACAACAATCGTAAGCTACAGAAACGAAGTAAAAAGAACCTAATGAGACTTAAAAAGCTCGAACTAGTGTCATCGATTAAAATTTGCGTTTACTCACTTTAAATCCCTTTCCAAAGGTACTATGCGATAATGAGCATTTTGTCAAATGAACAATATGGTGAATTTTATTACATTTATGAAAATTACAAAACCTTATTTAACTTTATGAAACCTTAAGAAAAAAACTAATCAGAATCACTCTCAGACGAAGAATCTAAAAGCGCATTTGGCGAATGCGCCTCTAAAAGACTAAGGACTTCTGGAGAAAAACACTTCTGAACTACAGTTTTTCTCCTTAGGCCAGTTATAACCGGATCTGATGAAATACATAGACTATTAAACACATCTATGTTTGTTAAAGGTCTGTCGCATTTGCGGGAATTATGCTCCCAGTACCTCCGATATTCCATATTGCGCGCCTCTTGTGCTTCTTCAGAGAGCTGGCCAATGGGAACAGGTGAAGCATTTATAATTGAAGGCCCATGCAATAGAATTTTATGGACGCTCACAGGCATTCTATACCAAGGGTAAAGAAATATGCACATCTTAGCGGTATCTAAACAGTAAATTTTGAATTTGTCTGAATTAATATTGAAACTGCTTGCAATCACCTGAAGGATCACCTAAAATCTATATATTAAGCTTTCATCCAATCCAGTAATAAAAACATAGTTTCAGAAAAAGGCCCTGGCACAATTACCATCATTCGAACTACCAGCTCCTTGCTTTGGTTGGTCCACTATAATCCCCAGTGGCTTTTTATATTCAGGAGTATATTTGATCTTAAAATTGTCCAATTCTAAAGTTGATAGGAGCCTGCATGTAGTGTGGTCCAATAGCGACTTTAGGTTAACTGTAACTGAATGCTCTGCGGATAGAATATTTTTGGCATAACATCGATTTTTTGCTTTCCTTATGTTATTGTAAGGCGGATAAATAGAACAGAAGTAAAAGTTGGAAATGTTTTTGCCAGTTCTCCCACTTTATACCACTGATCTGTTTTACACAGATCAGTGCTTTATACACATAAATTGACAGGTTGGCAGCGGATCTGACCGAAGTGGACGCGATACATTGGCGTACAAAATTATTTTATAGATGTTAATAATAATTTCGAGTAAATAGTTTAATAAATTGTGAATAGCTGTTGAAATTTTGTAAAATTATGATTTTAATATTATAATACATGTTTAATAATTATTTATAATCCATAAATACATGCGATTGTCCGGTTCCGCCGATAACAATTTAAAATTACTTATTCTATGAAACGACACTGGCAGGTAAACATTACTGCGAAATTCTCGGAGCCGCCCGACGTGGTTTGACGTTTACCCCCTCTCTACCTACCAAAAGACTTTTCAACTTTTACTTTCTCTTTATCCGTGTTGTTCTCAATTGCGGACTCTGATATTGTCTTTTGGATAACTTTGCATCTATTACTATTTCCAAAGCACTGTCACTGCTAAGACGATTTACTTTAGTCGCATTGGGCATTTCTTCTTCGATATTTTGTAAATTTTTTGCTGCTCATTCGTATCAAACGTTCTTTATTGTTTGGTTCTTTTATATTTCGTGGAGTAACCTAAATTTTCAAAGTTTTCTTTGGGCATTCCTCCTTTATGTAAAGCACCTGGTAAAACGACGTAATTTTCCAGCTACAGTCGATTAGTTTCACAAAATTTTTGTTTTATTCGGTAAGTTTTAGCCCATCTTCTCTTAAACTGAGTACTAAAATTACTTGCTATATGTTTTATTTTCTGTTCATTTTGTTTTTGGCAGTGTTGACAACTCAAGGACAATAATGTTTTATAATTATTTTTCATCTCTTTTCCCTTTTCAAAAATTTCTCGTACCCGCATTTGATGATTTCTCGGCTCTAGAAGTACATAGAAAAGGCTTAAAAGATAAAATTTACATATTCTTTAGTTTCCAAGAGAATGTGTTTTATTAGTTTCTGTAAATATGCAAAAAAATCAGTAAAATTAACGGAATACTTTGTTCTGTAAGTACCAAAGTCTTCCGCTACACTTTTCGTAGCCCGTAAATGTTTACTGTACTACTAATACTTATATGGATTTTACCAAGAAAGTAGCAAAAAGTAGCAGCTAACTTGAAGTTTACTACAAAGTAGTATGTTATGTTGAGAATGGCGTGTTAATACACTGCGACCTAAAAGATCTATTGTGCCCCCTTCTGTCGCCACTGCACTAAGGAAATGTCTCAATGCCTATAGCGACCCTTCCAATCCTATTTTCTCAAGGAAGTACAAAGTAGTATACCCAAAGATAAAAGATATATATAGTAAATAGTAAATAGTGTAACTTTATGTAACACATTAGGATATTCTTACCAAAACTTAAAAAATAATATTTAGATGTAATGAAAAAACACTTTCCTTAATATTGGTAATATTTCCACGTCTCTATACATAAACAAACACTAAGAGTTTGCTAAAAAATATAAACTTACTTGCATAAATGTCACACATCCTAAAACTTTCAAAATGAAGCACTACTTTAAATATTTTGCGAAACTTTAAGACACTCTTAGGGAAAAAACTGAAGACACCAACTCAACAAAAAACATGTCAAAGTTTGCAGTGTACTAGCGTGTATCCAAAGCAACTGATGACAGTTATTCTACTGTATTTTTCGCCTACCATATGTGAAAATGAATCATATCAACCCTAAAAATATGACCGAAAGTAACGTATATCGTGCCATGAGCTGCTAAACTCATAACAGCCCGATTTTGTAGTTTTTAACTAGATATCTAGATACCTTTGACTGTCACTTGCGTACTTTGACAATTCACATAAATTTTGATTAAACGCCAGTGTAAGTCTATTAGTGATCAAGGGATAATTAATATTAATTACTACAATAAATAATTTCGTACATTTTACTACTTAAGTTTCTTGTATTTGTAAAATTAAAGAGTTTCGTTATATTTTCCTTTTCTTTGTTTTTTTTTTTTTTTTGTAGGCGAAAAACAATTGTGCCACGCATGCAAAAAACGCTTTAGCAGCCCTTAGCTATCAGCTAATAGCCGTGGGCTGCTAAAGCTCATTTTCTGCCCTTATAGTATGAGAGCCCACTGCAAATTTCGACCGTCATCTGATAACGAAATGAAATATGCTCCAAAGGCATGTAATAACATTGTACTTTACCAAATTGTACCTGTGCCAATCCCGAGCAAAGTGGTTAAAAAAAATTATTTTATATTCAAAAAATCACATAAAACATGCGACAGCGACAATTATGTTTTCCCTGAAAATTACAATCCTAATTCATTGTGAACCTAGCTTTTAAACCTAAATTATTAATATTTTTACCTACCTTTTAAACCATGTTTATGTATGAAAGGAAGAAGGATGGTATTGTATAAACCATTTGCAGAGATAGTCAATAATAATTAAAAACTCTTGTTAGACAATTATTTTAAACCATAAGGTTTGTTTTGGTTCACATTCTAGAATTGTTCCAGAACCATGCGCAGAACTATTGCGCAATGGTCCTTAATTCTGAACAGTTCTGTAACCATTCCATTGCATTCGAAACCAAAACACTGCCAGAAATGTCAAAAAGTAAATTATAAATAAGAAAGAAGAAATAACACAGGGTCAGTGTATACGCAAGAAAGAGGCCACATAATATTATAAAACGTAGATAAATTAAATAATTTATTCGTAACAATCTTATGACCCAACATCAACTACTCCATTCTCATTAGTACATTTTAAAATTCCTTGTAAAAATTCCAACACAAAACATGGCCAGAATCTCAAAAACAAATCTATTTGCAAAAAAGCGCATGCGCAAACATATCGATTCTGAAACAGTTCTCGCTTTAGGCCAGAATCGACGTTACTGTTCGAGAATGGTTATGGAACCATTCCCAAGAAAAACCAAAACACAGAACTTGCAGGTTCGGAACAGTTTTAGCGAAACCAAAACAGCAAATATCTACTGCACATGCTCCAAAGGTTCTGGAAGAGTTCTAGAACAGTTACGAAAGTGAACCAAAACAAAGCTATAATCATAGTAGTTTTTTTGTCGTTTCTATGGCAACCTGTAAAAATGAATCACAACAATAGGCATACAAATAAAGTTTTAAATCAGCAAACATTGATTCATATTTTTAATGATATTTACCTACTAATGTGCGATGTTAAGAGGAAGAAAATGTTTCCCTTTAATGATATATGTCAAGATATACTTGAATGTTATTTTCTGGAAAACTTTAAGGACAAACAAAATTAGCGCTGTCATGCCTTGTGATTTTTTTAATATTAAATAATTTTTTTTAGCCACTTTGCTCAGGATTGGGATTGGCACAGGTACCATTCGGTAAAGTACAATGTTTTTTCATGCTTTTGGGGTATATTTCATTTCGTTATCAGATGACGGCAAAAATTTGCAGTGGGCTCTTGGGCTATTATGACCACTGATATTATGACCTTAGATACTTACTCTGATATTATGACACAATTATGAAGAAAGAAGGAAACGAATCGGCAATTGTCAAATTTCAAATTTCCGTCCTTCTTTTTATAAAGTTCGCGAAATTGACTGTTGTTGGCATGTCTAATAACAGCGCAGTCAATTTTCTATATAAGTCAATGTAAAATGAAGTGATTTTTTCAAAAATTGATAAAAAGAATCAAAATAATGTGAAAAAAGTACCTGAGTACATGTAACATGAGTGACAAAAAACATCAAAGCAAGATATATGTTGTTTCAGATTGTAAAACAGGATAAAAATCAAATGTAAAACTAAAGAAAACACAAGAAGCAATCAATTCAATGTCTGTTTAAAGCTTTTAATGTAAGTAAAATAATGTATTCATGTCTAAATATAATATTTATTGTAAACTAGTCACAATATGTATCTTACGAAGTGTAGTTTATTTTATTATGTTTCTATAATATAAAATTTTACAGTTATAGATGCTGACTTACAAACAACAATAATTATGCATTAAATTTAACTTACTAGAAAAGAATAGCTATTTGTATTACTAGGGAGGAAAGTTCCACTTTTCCTCCCGCAGGATGAAGTTTACTGCCCGACGCGAAGCGGAGGGCAGTAAACATCCAAGGGAGGAAAAGGCACTTTACTCCCAAGTAATACATATGATTTTTCCGCCTCCCTCAAATAAGACATTTTTAAATAATTTTCTTCGGCGCATTGCTTGAAATGTAAATACTGTTTTTCGTATTTTTCTTTAGATTTTTGGGGTAATAGAGATTGTACTGTTGCATTAACCTGTTCCAAAATATCCGGTGGTGTATTAATTATATCTTTAAATTCGCTTAAATCACTCATTTTTTAAATATTATTTTATATTTTGTAGATATATTATAGCGTAACACACTTTGAAACTGATCTGTCAATCGACCATAGCATGCTATAATATTTCTGTCCTAAATTCGAAAATCGGATGAATCTATGAATTGAAGTCAAATTATTAATGTAAAAATCGTTAAATTAAAATAACAATTTACTGGTTTTTACTATTTTGCAAAATACAGGGTGTTCTATAAATAAACGGTAAAATTTATACTTATATAATAGAATATAGTTTAGGTCGTCTATGTCGTATAAGCTATTTCATTTATGACATACCATGACGTCACTTTTACTTTTTCTCCCTAGGGAGTAAAAGTACTTTTCCTCCCTAGGGATAGAGGTAGGCGAAAAAATTTATTTTTTATAGAGTTTTAATGTTAGATAAAGAGTTTCTGTTAATTTTTTTTTACCCCAATTGTGTCATTGTAAATGTTTTTTATAGGATACTAACAGTGGCAGCATATACGGGGTGTTCAAATTAAAGTGTTACAGTTAAATACCGCCGAAAATATACATTTTAGAAAAAAAGTTTCAGATAAAAGTTTTATAGTTTTTTGGGGGAAACATTTTGGCTAAATTAATTTTTTTATAGCTGACCATAATATGGCCATATCGAGGTGGACTTTGTTTTTTTAAATGGGAATCCCATTTTTTTACATATTCTTAAAGTACATAAAAAAATAAGAAACTTTTAATGAAAATATTTTTTATTGGACTTTTATTTTTTGAGTAACAGCTACTTGAAAATTTTGCTGGGCGAAAAAAAAGTTTGCCATATTATGGTTAGCTATAAAAACGATTTTAGTCAAAATTGTTTCCCCACAAAACTATAAAACTTTCGTTTGAAACGTTGTTTTTTATAAAAGGCGGTATATAGCTGTAACACTTTAATTTGAACACCCGGTATATCGTTCCTAGTGCCGATAAAGCAATTTCTAGAGATGATGCTGTTCTATACTTTTTAGAAGATATTTTTAAATATTATGAGACTATTTTTACTGATGGTACTGTTAGCAAAATAAAACGGGGAAAGCTGAAATTAAAGGATGAGGTAATACCATGTACATTCCCAAATCTCCCTTTATACTTGTATTACAACAATAAAAAATCTGTTAACTGTGTTTTATTTTACTCTTAAAACTATATATTGGTTTAATTAAAAAAAAATAAATTTGCCACAAAATTATACTTATCAAATTTCAGCAATTAAGAAACCTTTTCTAATTTGGTCATACATACCTAATTTGTATTTTATATAGATAAAATTAAATAATTTATCAATTAGAACATGCAAGACTTATTTAGAAATAAATACAACAGTATGTTATGTGCTTTATTTAGCTGTAAACAAGTTTATTTTTATTATTTTGACAAAATTATGTATAATTCCTATAAGAAGCCATGTATTTTGAACAACGTATGCAGTACCAGCGCCCATGCGTTTAATTATAGAAGCTCAATATTAGCATGCGGTTTTTGGGACCGTATTTTGAGTATGCCGATTCGTCTCCTTATCTCTAGTCTTCATAGACACAATATACTATAGAACGCTCCAGAGCCTACTTAGTTGTGATCTATAAAAATTTATTGCTATTTTAGTAGTTTGTTATTTTTGAATTTTTCAATTCTGACCCACTGTGCGGTGGCAGGAGTTTTTATTCAAAAAAAATTAAATATTATTTCTAATGCATATGTAGCATTTCCCACTCGACCATTCACTGTTGGGTTCTAATTAACAGTGCTGTTCCTGACGCGGCGCTGGGAAACAGTAACAAAGCCTACACAGAACACACTTGATTAAGAATTGAAACACAAACTGAGACTGACATATTAGGTACATACACCTGGGCCATATATCGAAAAAAAAAACATGACATTTTTATAAAAAATCAATCTCTCTAATAGCCCAAGAGCCCACTGCAAATTTTTACCGTCATCTGATAACGAAATGAAATATACCCCAAAAGCATGGAAAAACATTGTACTTTACCGAATGGCACCTGTGCCAATCCCTATCCTGAGCAAAGTAGCTTAAAAAAATTATTTTATATTAAAAAAATTACATAAGGCATGACAGCTCTAATTTCGTTTGCCCTTAAAGTTTTCCAGAAAATAACATTCAAACATATCTTGATATATATCGTTAAAGGGAAATATTTTCTTCCTCTTAACATCGCACGAAAACATCTATCCACGATTAGTAGGTAAATATCATTAAAAATATGAATCAATGTTTGCTAATTTAAAAATTTATTTGTATGCCTATTGTTGTGATTCATTTTTACAGGTTGCCATAGAAACGACAAAAAAACTACTATGATTATGGTTTAAAATAATTGTCTAACAAGAGTTTATAAATATTATTGACTATCTCTGCAAATGGTTTATAGAATACCATCCTTCTTCCTTTCATACATAAACATGGTTTAATAGGTAGGTAAAAATATTAATAATTCAGGTTTAAAAGCGAGATTCGCAATGAATTAGGATTGTAATTTTCAGGGAAAACATAATTGTCGCTGTCATGTTTTATTTGATTTTTAGAATATAAAATAATTTTTTTGAACCACTTTGCTCAGGATAGGGATTGGCACAGGTGCAATTTGGTAAATTACAATGGTGTTACATGCTATTGGAGCATATTTCATTTCGTTATCAGATGACGGTCGAAATTTGCAGTGGTCTCTCATACTATAAGGGTATGAAGTCTATTGATTTTGAAAAAATCTGATTATTAATGAAACTTAAAAAAAATATAGAACAAAAACGGAAAACAATAAAAACTTGAAATTTTCAGGAAAAATCAAGCTCTACAATGGAACGAAGCCTATTGATTTTTAACTGTGAGCAGTATCATATAGAATGTTTAGCATTATATGTCTTCATTCTAGTTTTATTACATAAATTAGTAAAAGTAATAAATTATTTTTATATTAGTTATTTTATCTTAATGTCCTTAATTAATTTTTAAAATGTGTAGATTTTCGTTGGAAAAAATATACTGTACAACTGGATTGTCCGTATGTGGACATCAAACTACTATTTCCATCACGTTAAACTGCATAATGTCGTTCATTATTAATTTATAAATAAAATATCGTTGACTGATATATCTGCCATTCGACAGCACTGCGACGTATAAAAAAATACAGTAGGTCTCGTACCGGAAGGGTTAATTAGAAATTTGGATTTTTTTATTATGTCTAATAATTTATTAAAACTATTAAGCATTGATATGAATTTGAAATTGAGATTGTGTATTGATTGGCAATTATATAAACTTGACGAGGTTTCCATATCAAGATATTTATATCGCACGAACTTCTGTTCCATGATGATAGTCCAGTGAGAGGGTAACAGGCAAAGTGTTACCACTAGGTGGCGCTACTGGAACGTGTGGTCCGTATTAAACGTTACTTTCATGTATGTTTTTTATTTTATTGCGTTTTAAATAAATATTTAATAAAATATTGATTAAAATATATAAATGGATAAATACGGGACAATTAAAGTAAGGAATAAAAAAGAGCTAAAGGGAAGGTGAGGTAAAGTGACTGAAATTATTGAAAAAACTCATTGAGAATAATTTTATGAATGATTTATTTGTGCTAATTTCTGTAATATTTTAATAATTTCAGGCATTGATCTGTAACACTAAATGGAAAATTTATGAGCACATTATGGTGGGCACTTTCAAAGGAGCTAAATTATTTGGAAGTAAACATTTTTAAGGACTAAAATTACTATTAAACTTGCAATAAATCTTTTCTACATTCATTAATTTACATGGTGACAGAAAATGTGTGATTGTGAGTTTACCGTTTTTTTTTCTACCCATGTCGGCTTAGAAATTAGGAGTAGGGCTTATGACATATAGCCATCCAGTTAAATATGAACGTCGGTGGGCTAGAGAGGCACCTCTTGGCACGTTATCACTTCTATCAGAGGCACATTTCGCGCAAACTTTTTTTATCGACTATTTTAAAATAATAAGTTGCGTTGACAAACCGAAACAACTGCATTTTGTCTTTAGAAGATGCACAATGAGTTTAATAAAGAGTAACTATAATAGAGTTAATTGTTATAAATAAGATGGAAGTGAGAAACATCACACCCTGTAAACGAAATGTGTAGGTAATAAATAAAAAGAGCTTCAATATAAGTCTGAGCTAATGAGCATTAACAATTGATATAATAAATTAATCAGGAACATACCTACATTTCTTAAAAATATTAAATTATACTTACTAAACTATCAGTTTATCAAATGTACACATTTTTAAACCAGACACAATTTTTGATTGCTTAGAGAACAATTTTACTTCTAGATAGGTAGCCGCTATAATACAGGAAGTATTAAAAATATAACTTGTTGGTTTCTTCTTTCAGTCAAAAATTAAATATTTAAACACGCTACACACATCCTTCATAGTTGATAATTTTTAGATAAGATAAAAAAATTGTATATCACTTCAACTGTTGTAACTGTATAAACATTCTAGTTCTGTTAATTAAGAGTTAATTGATACAAAACGAAAAACGCGTGCTGTTTATTTCAGTGTTTTAATTCACTACTGATGCGTTTGATGCGGTCTGGTCTACAAAAAGTGTAAAATTTCAGTTTCTACTCGATCTATTTTTGTTGCGCTACTTTCGTCGTTAGTAATTTCTCGGTTGATGCGAGTATCATTATACAGCATGGGATAGTTATACCGGTTGTCACGTAAATAATTATTTCATTTAAGAAGCGATTTATATAAAATTTACTACAAAACTGCTAGACATAATTTCGAATTGAGTATTGTCAGTTTAGAACAATTGTACTAGATCTAGTATATTCTCTAAGAATCTGGTACTCTAGTACACTCGAAGCAAAATCTAGTTCTTTTTCTTTTTCAGCGTGGTACTATTTTACGCGTGGTAAATATATTGTTGGGATCTTCCTTCTATGTTTTGATATAGTTCCTAATAAAGCTAAGCTTTTGTTTTGCTTCTCAATGAACAATTCGAAAATCTGGTACATTTTATAGAATCTACTACATTTTTATGCAATCTGGTATATTTTTTAGACAAATGTGGTACCTTACAAAGACATATTCTGGCAACACTCTGCTATTGCAATAATAATAATAAAAGCAAGTTAATGGGAAGTAGTGTTTTAAGGCCGCCATTTCAGTGTATTTTACATGGTCAAAACAGAGGTTTACAAATATTTACAGAACTTATCTTTTACTGGATACATTTTAGTGAAACTTTGGCAGCTTACAGTAAAATGTTTAATAATTGCAATGAGACAATTTCATTTATCCTGCTAATTGTTAAATACTATTAAAAAAATATAAAAAAGTGATGCAGATGCAGTTCAAAAAACTTTACAGCATTCTACATATTTTTTTGAATAATTCTTGCCAAAATTTAACAATAAATATTGCGTACTTTTTAAACTATTACGATTTCATGTAAAATTGATAATTTTGCTGCGTCGATATTGAATTTTAGTTCAGGACAGTATATAAAAAAACGGTAAATAAAATATGTGGCTTAATTCCCAACAATTGGATATTTATTTATATTGAACATATTTTTTGTATTCTTTTATTTGAAATATTTTTTTGCATATCCAACAATCCAATAAAAAACAAAAATTGTATCCTTAAATCAACAAAAACTGCGACCGATAATTGAACCTGGATCTTCCAGACGTTTGGGATTAAAATAAAAAGTATAGATGCGTAGTAGCATATTGGCATAAAATACTGGGTCAAAACAACTTAAACATATGGACATTTAAAAAAAAAAACAACAATGATTAAAAGTCGTTTTATTTTTTATAATAATAAAATCGAGACGAGATAAAACATAAAACGAACCGAGACGAGACAAGGCTTGTCTCTTGTTTCGAAAAAATGTATCTCGAAATTTCGAGACGAAACGATATAAGGTCCTATCTATCTTCTCGTGTCAACTCTAGTTAAACGCAGTAAGAACTTTTAAATAACGTTTAAATTATAACAATTCGCAACCTAGCTTCATGCAATCCACGGCTGGCGAATATCTTGCATTCAGCAAACAAACGGCTTTAAATGTATATTTATTAATTTACACATTTCTAAAGACACACCCTATATCTCGAAAACCAAGGTTTTTCGAGACGAATGTTTATATACTTACCTTTTATTTTCAGGCAACAATTAAAGAACGCAATATCGCAAGAGTCTTGGTCTTGTGTAAGTCTTGCACCACTTGGTCTTGGTCTTGCACACGCACCGCAAGACCAAGACCAGTCTCGCTCATCACTAGTTGTTGGTTGGCATTATTTTGTTGTGTATTAACAAAGTTATTTTGAAAGTAATTACCAAACGCTTTCCCCTTCTCGGTGTTTGTCGTGTATGTGTTATGTCCGTCTTCAAGAGTGGGAAGTTGCACAAAGGGTTTTTTAAGACTTTTTGCAACTTTCCACAGCGTATTGTCTCGTGTGTTAAGTTCTGAAAGTGCCTTTTGTCATTTGTCGTTTCTGTGTTTCTTTATGTCATTTATTAATTTAGCGATGTTCATTAGCCTACTTCTGTCGATTTCCTGTCTATGGGTTTGCCATCGTTTTCTAATCGAGTTTTTTTGTTTTATTTTGTCTAGTATTTATTATGGAAGTACTTCTTTTTCTGATTTGTGGCTTTTAATGTGCGTTGTTTTGTCTTTGGCGTGTCTGACTGCATCCGTTATTTTGTTTATTTCATTTTCTATTTCTTGTTCGGTATTTATGTTATTTTTATGGCTATTTTACTGTCGAGTACTCTCCTAAATTCTTTCCTGTTGGTTGTTGAAAAGTCGTAATATTGTCCTTGTCTTGTTTGTGTTTTGTTTGTCGTTTTAATCTCTATGTATACGGGGTCATGGTCTGAGTTTAATGTGGGTATTGTTCGTATTGTTGTTATATTTGGTATGTTTTTTGTGATCGCGATGACTAGTGTACTCGGAGTCTGACCTGAGAAGGGGAAAAAAGTTGGTTCTTCTGAATAGTGAATGACTAGCTCGTAGTCTTCTGCGAATTTTTGTAGTGTGATCCCATTTGTATTATTTACTGTACAGTTTGAGTCCCAGTCAGAATGCTTAGAGTTAAGGTCCCCCAACAGGATGACCCTGTTCTCCAGCGACAAAAGCTCCCTGTATATTATTCTGTTGCGTGGTGCGTTGTATGCACCTATTATTATGAAGTTGTCTATTTTGATTATTAGATGTTCTATGTTACTTATGATATTAGGTAATATTTTAAAGTTTAATTTGTTTTTAATTATGAAGGCATGTGGCATTGTATTATTGTTCTAGTCGACTTTCTTAGTTCCCATATAATTCTTGTATATTGGACTACCCTTACGTTTTTATTGAGGTAGTCCAATTTAAGTGTGGGATCTGTTATTAATAGAAATATCGGGCGGTTCTTAGTTGTCATGTTATATATGTCTAGTGTTTATTTCATAGTTTTCTTGAAGGTCCTCTTGTATGTGTTCTATTTTGGTACCGCTCGGTACCGCTAGGCCTCTGAGCACAAAAGCATGTGATTTATCTTCAATGCTTGAGTATGTGTGGTGGGGTAGTTTGTCGGTCTTTGCTTTTTGTAGAAGTGTTTGATAATCGGCTAGTTCTGCGAAAACAATATTTGACGTGTTCGTATGTTTAATTGAGAATTTTCCCGTGAATATATTACGTAGCTCGTTTGTGAGGAGGTGATGATTTTCTGTCACTCCGTCGAGCACTATGGGTGGCATACTTGTCTTTTTGATGTTTTTTGAGGCTTTTTGTGTGTTGTTTGCGTTTACTACCACTTTCCTTGTGTCATTTTTCTGGAAGACTTTGTTTACTTCATCGATCTCTTTGTCGTAGTCAACTTCCATACCTGACGCTGTGGTGCTTTGGCTATTATCTACGTTATCTTGGGGGTTCGTCACATTTTCGGGTAGGTCGTCCATATGTGTTTGACCGTGGAGTTCATGCTGTTATCATCGGACGAGTCACTTGACTCGCTCAAGTCACCGTAGATAAGTCATTTAGAGGACGTTCCTCGATTTTTTTGAACAGGGGTTCCCCGTTTTGTGCCGCTGACCCCCGGGTTAGTGATAGTTAGTGGGACACTCAGTACTCGCAGTTTTGGTTGTGTTTATCTTCAGTTTGGCTTTAGATATAGTTCTAGTTGTTTTATGAGATTCTACTAGGTCTGACCGGTGTTTGTTCTGCCTTTTGGTGTGTTCCGTCTGGAAGCCAGTTGGCGATGTTGTGGCTGCCCTATCGGGCCCTGGCATGTACGGTTTCCCTGCTGGCGTTGCGGGATGTACGAAAGTAAACGTTAACGAATTTGAAATTTAAAGTTTGTTACAGATATTTTATGTTCAATGTCCCACCCTTTCGTTGTTACTCGTGTCTCGTGTAGTTTTACTTTTTACTGTTTCTTGAACGCGCTCTAAAGTCTATTCAGATTTCATTTACGCCGCGCCGCGTCAAAACAATTTCTCCCATCCAGCAACAGCTCACGTGACATTTTTTTGCGCTTCTATTGGTTAATCGGTCGTTAGTCATATTTAGACTTAGACGACGCGCAAATATTTTTTGTCAGAGTCGAATTCAGTTCAATTTGGATAATTATAAGCGGCGTTTTGGTAGCATTCACCGTGTTGGTTAGTTTGGACATTTTTTATGTTTGATTGATTATAATTCATTATATTATAGTTTAGATAAACATATATTGTGTTATTTATTTTTTTTGTTTTTGTGGTTGTTGTTAGTTTGAACATGTTTTACTCTATTTTATGGACATTTAATTGACTATATTTTGTAATTGCTGCGTGACACTATGCCCTTCACAGATACAGCAGATGAAGTCCAGAAAAATGTTTTTACTCCTTCTAAAAAGCGACTGAAAAAGGGACATTTGGTCATCCGTACTAAAGAAATGGTTCTTAATATTTATAAGCATTAAATTTTATAGATCCCTGATATGTTGGTACATGATGTTGAAAGGAGAGTTGCTGATAAAACAGGGATGTGCGCTAAAACCGTTTTTAATGTTATGAAGGAGTTATAGGCAGATTCATAAATTTTCTGAACCAAAAAGAAAGCTACGTTATAAACAAATTAGTAGCTCTGTGGATGATTTTGATAAAAATGCAATAAGGCGCAAAGTACATCAATTCTTCTTTAGAAATTAATTTCCAACAATTGATAAGGTTTTATAGGAAGTCAACGATGATCCATATTTGTCTACTTTTAAGCGAGCTACATTTTACAAGCTTTTCAAAACCCTTAATTTTAAATTTAAAACTCGAGGAAAAAATAGTTTGCTTTTAGACAAAAATGAAATTGTTTCGTCCTACGCAACAAAAAATAAAACGGTACAGAGAAGAAAAGCAAAAAATATATTATCTTGATGAGACTTGGATTAACGCAGGCCACACCAAATCAAAAGTATGTTTCGATATGTCGGTTTTTTCATCCAGACAAGCCTTTTTGGATGAACTTTTAACTGGTTTTAAAAACCCATCAGATATGTGCGTAAACACAGCTCATTATATGCCATATTGGAAGTGAAGAAGGCTTTGTCTCTAATGCACTTTATGTATTTGAGTTGAAAAATCCGGTGACTACCATGAAGAAATGTGTGGAGAATCGTTCAAAGAGTGGTTTTCGAGAAAGCTAGAAAAAATATCTACGACATCTAAAAAAGGTGATATTTAAAAATGGCTATAAGGGATAAAAATTGAATTCGACTACCAAATGCTTAAGATCCAACTTCTAAAACTTGGTAAGCAACATAAACATTATGATACTGATAGGTATGTAATAGATGAAATGGCTAAGCAGCAAAACAACATAATACTTCACATGTCTCCGTATCATTGTGAACTTAACCCTATTGAATTAATCTAGGTTGACGTTAAACAATACGTAGCAGATAAAAACTCAACATTTAAATCTGGAGACATTAAAATTCTTTTTGAAGAAGTAATATTATTAATTTCTCCAGAAAAATGGAAAAAGTGTATCGACCATGTTCGCCAAAAAGTTGAAGTAAAAATGTGGGAGTTGTATAATATTATAGAGGTTCAGGTAGAACCACTTGTAATTTTGATTAATGAAGATAGCCTTTCAAGTCTAACTAATTTATCCGATTCAGAATAATGCTAAGTCAAGTAAGGAAGATTGCTATAATACAGGGTACAAGTTGTCTAATCTAAATACTAGTAGAACAAGAACAATAAAGAACAAAAGTTATTAAAAATACAAAAGGTTTCTTTTTAAGATGCACAATTTTAATTTTTATTTATTTATTTTTATTTATTTATTTTAATTTATTTATTTTTATTTATTTTTATTTATTTTTATTTATTTTTATTTATTTTTATTTATTTTTATTTATTTTTATTTATTTTTATTTATTTTTATTTATTTTTATTTATTTTTATTTATTTTTATTTATTTTTATTTATTTTTATTTATTTTTATTTATTTTTATTTATTTTTATTTATTTTTATTTATTTTTATTTATTTTTATTTATTTTTATTTATTTTTATTTATTTTTATTTATTTTTATTTATTTTTATTTATTTTTATTTATTTTTATTTATTTTTATTTATTTTTATTTATTTTTATTTATTTTTATTTATTTTTATTTATTTTTATTTATTTTTATTTATTTTTATTTATTTTTATTTATTTTTATTTATTTTTATTTATTTTTATTTATTTTTATTTATTTTTATTTATTTTTATTTATTTTTATTTATTTTTATTTATTTTTATTTATTTTTATTTATTTTTATTTATTTTTATTTATTTTTATTTATTTTTATTTATTTTTATTTATTTTTATTTTTTATTTATTTTTATTTATTTTTATTTATTTTTATTTATTTTTATTTATTTTTATTTATTTTTATTTATTTTTATTTATTTTTATTTATTTTTATTTATTTTTATTTATTTTTATTTATTTTTATTTATTTTTATTTATTTTTATTTATTTTTATTTATTTTTATTTATTTTTATTTATTTTTATTTATTTTTATTTATTTTTATTTATTTTTATTTATTTTTATTTATTTTTATTTATTTTTATTTATTTTTATTTATTTTTATTTATTTTTATTTATTTTTATTTATTTTTATTTATTTTTATTTATTTTTATTTATTTTTATTTATTTTTATTTATTTTTATTTATTTTTATTTATTTTTATTTATTTTTATTTATTTTTATTTATTTTTATTTATTTTTATTTATTTTTATTTATTTTTATTTATTTTTATTTATTTTTATTTATTTTTATTTATTTTTATTTATTTTTATTTATTTTTATTTATTTTTATTTATTTTTATTTATTTTTATTTATTTTTATTTATTTTTATTTATTTTTATTTATTTTTATTTATTTTTATTTATTTTTATTTATTTTTATTTATTTTTATTTATTTTTATTTATTTTTATTTATTTTTATTTATTTTTATTTATTTTTATTTATTTTTATTTATTTTTATTTATTTTTATTTATTTTTATTTATTTTTATTTATTTTTATTTATTTTTATTTATTTTTATTTATTTTTATTTATTTTTATTTATTTTTATTTATTTTTATTTATTTTTATTTATTTTTATTTATTTTTATTTATTTTTATTTATTTTTATTTATTTTTATTTATTTTTATTTATTTTTATTTATTTTTATTTATTTTTATTTATTTTTATTTATTTTTATTTATTTTTATTTATTTTTATTTATTTTTATTTATTTTTATTTATTTTTATTTATTTTTATTTATTTTTATTTATTTTTATTTATTTTTATTTATTTTTATTTATTTTTATTTATTTTTATTTATTTTTATTTATTTTTATTTATTTTTATTTATTTTTATTTATTTATTTTTATTTATTTTTATTTATTTTTATTTATTTTTATTTATTTTTATTTATTTTTATTTATTTTTATTTATTTTTATTTATTTTTATTTATTTTTATTTATTTTTATTTATTTTTATTTATTTATTTATACTCCCATACAAACGTTTCCTCCCTTAAAATAAAAGCATTCTAAAACCTTGTATTACGTCATCATTTATTTATGATAAGTAGCTAGATTTCCAATTTTCGAGTTCCTACCTTTAAAAAAATCTATACTCCTATACAAACGTTCACCCCCCCAGTTTACCCCGTTAAAATGTAAAAATCCAAAACATTGTATTACGTCATCATTTGTTTATAATGAGTAGGTAGATTTCCAATTTTCAAGTTCCTGCCGTTAAATAATTCGATACTACCTTCAAACTTTCTCCCCCCGTTTCCGCCCCTTATAATGTGATGTTTATAAAATCCGTTCTTAGTGGGTGTCTACGTCGAAATTAGACGTTCATGTTTTAACAGCGTAATCTACATTCTAAAATAGGAGTAAAAGTTTATACAGGGTGTAACTAAATAAGTGTAAAACATTTAAGGGGGTGATTCCTCATCGAAAAAAAGATAGGATCTTTCATATAAAGAAACTTCATTGGAGCATCCCTTGTTAAGATACATCCCCTTAAAGGGGGTACATAAAATTTGTTTAACAATTTTTTTCACAAGCACTAAACAAGTTACAATATTGAAATTAACCTGATATTTTCTACTACCCAAAAGACACTTAGCCAGTAATTTATTTGGTTTACCCCCTAATAGCAGCCTACTAGATAAATTAGTTTCGTATTTTCGTTTTATGGCGATATCTATCTTGTTCGTAAAATAATTTTTTGCTGCGAACTGGTTTATTTTGGGCAAAAAATTCAAGATACATTTTATGTTTAGAATGAAACAGGCTATCGGAAATAAATGGTACACAAATAATTAGACAAAAAGTTACGTTGGAACGAAATTTTAGGGTTGCGTTTTCCACCCCTTACAACCATGGGGTAAACCAAATAAATTACTGGGTAAGTGTCTTTTTTGGTAGTAGAAAATGACAGGTTAATTTCAATATTGTAACTTGTTTAGTGCTTGTGAAAAAAATTGTTAAACAAATTTTATGTACCCCCTTTAAGGGGCTGTATCTTAACAAGGGATGCTCCAATGAATTTTCTTTATATGAAAGATCCTATCTTTTTTTCGATGAGGAATCACCCCCTTAAATGTTTTACACTTATTTAGTTACACCCTGTATAAACATAGGTCCGAAAATGTTTTGTTTCCGAGATACAGGGTGTTAAAAGTGAAGTCCTGATGACACAGTCTTGTACTTTCTAAACTTTTAAAGATAACTAAGTGAAATTTGGTACAAATGCTTAACTTTTTTCGCTCTATTTAATGGACTAAACGCCAGTATTGATCATCTTCATAGTTGGGTAAATTAAGGGAGGGGCTTAGGGTTAAATTGTCCTAAGTTTTTTGTTGACTGATTTTAAAATTTTTGACTACAAAATTTGAAAAACCAATATATTCTTTATAATAAAGCTGTTTTTGTTGTATCTCGCTAGGACGCACCATTTTCAAGAGAAAAGCATTTGAAAATTTCATGATAAGTTGTTATCTTATTCGAAAGTGTAAACAATAATTAGTAGGCCTGTGGAATCAGAAATTTGATTTTTTTTTTACTTTTGGAAAACCGGTGACTAAAGAAATTTTAGAAAATATTTACAAAAATGTGCCATCAGGACTTCACTTTTAACACCCTGTATCTCGAAAACGAAACGTTTTAGCACGTATGTTTTTATGAACTTTTACTTCTAATTTAGGATGTAGATTACGCTGTTAAAATATGACCGTCTAATTTCGGGACACCTTGTATACAGAAAAACATCACATCACTATTCTTTCAATGCTGCACTTTTGTTGTTTATGAAAATTGTTTAAATATAAATATATTTTTACAATATTAGAAACTCATGATTCAAAAGAATTATAATTCAGCTAGTTATTCAAATATTAAAGGAAATCTAGAAAAAAAAATAAACAACTAAAAAGTAATTATAATTACAAAAGAGTACATTTAACTCCACCTATAATGAGCATAAGCTCTGTTTGCCTCACATTGTCTATGAAGATCTTGTTTTTTCTTTATGACTCTACCAGTATTATTTGCTGCATCTATAAGTTCTCTTGCTAATTGTAAATTGAATCTTACAGTACTTTCTTTTTCTTGACCTGCTGCTATTAGCCATTTCATTGATATAAACTGTGCTTTTTTATCAGTTATTGGCACAGGTACCTAAATATAAAAAATTATTACTAAGACTAAGTTTATTTTTAAATTAATCAGTTTAATGTCAGATGTTGTATGGAATAGGGCATAAATTATGAATTTGTAAAGACATAAAGATGATTAATTCATAAGAGTAGCCTCAGGCTAAATCTCGCCGAACGGATTGTACCATATTTTCGTTTGTACAAATTAAAACAGTTATTATTAATTAAAATTAAAAAAAATTATTATTAAGAATAAGTTTACCCACAAAGCACATAGAGGTTCCACGTGAATGACCAAGGTCAAAACCGACAAATGACATTTCTTATGCTATTGACTCCAAACTCTAGATGGGGCTACTGGTGAAATTATGATTTCTTCCTCCATTTTTATTTTTATGGGTAAAAAACTTAACCAAACAACCAAAGAATTCAAAGATATAAGTGATCTGTAAAAGATATGACGTGTATTTATGTTTTGGGTTATTTTCTCAGTTTTCCGTTTGATTTTAGTAATTTTCTGTTGGCTTTGGCTTTTGGTTTCTCCGTTTATAGTTTCTTCTTAGTTATTTGCAAAATTGTGATGATTTGTTTTTTTTCTGTTTCCTACTCTGTTTTGCAATAACTTTGGTGCTACGTTGAAAACTTCGAGAAAAACTTCATTGATTCACCATGCATCATAAAAAAACGGCTACAACTAATTGATAATCAATTTATCACTGGACTAGATTCCGAAATCATTTTTCACATAAGAGAGTATACATACCGCCATATGTATTTGGAAGGAAAATATTTATCATTGAATATATAGTTTAAAGGATTCACCTTTTAATCCAATACCTATATTACATTTTGTCCTCGGTTAAAAAGACATTTATAAAATATATTACTTTAGTGTTATTAAAATGTAATATCCTAGTCTCTACTTCACATTTAAATATATTGATATTTTAAAGATTTGAGATAGACCTTTTCATCACAATTTTTTTTTGTGCGCATGCGTCAGTATCTGCCATCTTTTTCGTACTGTTTTTGTAAACAAGCATGTTAAAATGCCCAAGTGAAAAAAATTATAATCGATAAATAGTAATTTAAGTACTTTTATTCATTTACAAAAGGAAGAAAAAGTAAAGTAATAATAAGTTTAGTGTCTTAATTGAAAAATACATGTTTGCAATCAATTATAATTATGTTATCTGTATGGAAAGGAACAACGAAACGGTGTTGTTGTGTAAAAGTGACACACGGTATATTCATTCAAAGGCAATACATATTATTTTATAAATTTTCCAAAGCCTTGGCTGCAAAATCCATATAAAAAATAGGCAAAATGTGCATTAGGTGTAAAAAAATATGGACGAAGTGACAACGGTTTTCGATGGATTAATGATGTTACTAAAGATAGTTATATTTGTTCACTGCATTTTCATGGAGAAAGTGGCCCAACAGAAAAAAATTCTTATCTGGTATTAAACAATATTTTTTTAATATTAAATACTACTTCAGTATACATAGTAATATGATTAAAAATGTCATGTTGATCCTCAAAATATTAAATAATTTATTTTATAAATTATACTCGTGATTAACTTTCATGTTAATTAAAGTGTTTTTGCAAGTAATAATAGTCGGTTGGCATAATTAATTAGAATAGAGTTATAATTAATTTGTTTTCATTAATTTTTTACACAGTTAAGAAGTATTGATACACCTAACCTCTCAATCAGTCCACTTTGTTCCTTTGTAACAAACGTCCAAGACACTTCAACCACCTTTTCAACTGCTCACAACTATGCGCTTCCATAGAGTTTTAAAAAAGTTAATCACAATCAACCATTTTTTCTAATGATTAATTTTTCTGTAGAGATAATATTGCTTTTCCAGCCATTGTCGATCAAAACAGTACGAAACTTTTGAATTACCGCTATTTCAACATGGTGGCTGCGCTTGCGCTCATCACATGATGAAAAGGTCTATTGTATACATATTTGCTCCAAGTAAGTATTCGTTAAATATTGTAACTTTAACTTTTCATTAAACTAAACTGCTACTAGAAGACTCCAGATGCTCCCGAAAATTCCACCTCTGACTCAACGGCACTCACTGTCCGTTCTAGTCATGTATAGTGCATTAGCGGCATTCCTGAACGTTCCGTCGCCTCGAGCACGAGTCGGTTGCCATCTGAAGGTCGCGCTCGCTTTAGGCACAGGGTCGGATAGGAATTTCATGACATTGCCTCCTCCTTAAGAAATAGTTCCTCCTGGAACTAAAACTGAATGGTTATATTTGCAACTGGATCCTCTTTTACAATTTCCAGTTGCATGGAAGTAACAAGGGACAGTCTTCGTTATAACCTAAACGCTGGAACAAAATACCTGCAGACCAGTATTTCAACCTGGGTATCTTGGAAGAATACTTCCATCGTGTTTCTAATGATCCTCCAATTCAGCTGGTTGCTATCTATCTTTGGCATACCAAGTTTCTGTACATTGGACTCCAGTACATGCTCCCTCAGACTGAGTAATGCTTCCCATACATTATGATAGGTGAATCGATCTCGGAAGGTGTTCTTTGTTACCAAATAGAAAAGATAACGCGATCCATCTTGAAGTTTTAATGCTCTTCCAGGGGCTGGTAACTGATCTTGAAGTTCTGGAAATCGACCAAACTTCTTCCGGAATACAGATGCCAGACCTCGAGCGACGTAGATGTTGGCGGAGGTGCTATGGACCAGCGAGTAATCTTTAGGAACCGTGAGCAGGTCTTGTTGTTGCTCGGTTGTAACACCATATCCTGCTTTTCCAGTACCTCCATATGCACCCATGTTGTAGACAGGGTTTGCTCCGCGCCACACATTGCCCCTCCTCAAGGAATAGTTCCTCCTGGAACTAAACTGAATGTTGTACCTATCTGCAACTGGATCCTCTTTTCAATTTCCGGTTGAGTGGAAGTAACAAGGGACTGTCTTCGCTGTAACCTGGACACTGGGGCGAATAGCTGCAGACCAGTATTTAGACTCCGGTATCTTGAAAGATTACTTTCACCATGTTCCTAATGATCCTCCAATCCAGCTGATTTCCTTCTATCTTCGACATGGCTAGTTTATGTACATTGGACTCCAGTATACATGCTCTCTCAGACTGAGTAATGCTTCCCATATATCCTGATAGGTGGATCGATCTCGGAAGGTGTTCTTATTGTTACCAAATGGAAAAGATAACGCGATCCATCTTGAAGTTTCAATGCTTTTCCAGGGACTGGTAACTGATCTTGAAGTTCTGGCAACCGACCAAACTTCTTCCGGAATACAAATGCCAGACCTCGAACGTCGTACATGTTGGCGGGTGCTATGGACCAGCAAGTAATCTTAAGGAACCGTGAGCATGTCTTGTTGTTGCTCGGTTGTAACACCATGTCTTGCTTTTCCAGTACCTCCTTATGCATCCATAAATTCTTCAAAGACAAGGTCAGGTGTTTCTTGGAGCTGGTTTACTTCTTCCTCTTCATGGTCACCCTCAAATGGCGCCAGCCGGTTTTGGTGCACTACCTTTGGTTTACCGTTCGGGATCTTACTTATACGGTAAATGACATCATTGATTTTTTTCTTGATGAGGTACGGACCTTCCCAAGACCTTTGAAGCTTTGGAGAATAACCCTTTTGTCTTTTGGGTTATGGAGCCAGATTTTGTCGCCTTCCTTGAAACATCCTTCTGTGGTTTGGGTATCGTATCGCTTCTTCATTCTGTCGCTGGCGATTTGAAGATGCGAGCGGACCAGTTCATGCATACCGTCCATTTTTCTTCGTAACTGGATCACATAATCCTCACCAGCTACATCTTCTTCAGGTCGGCATCCAAACTCAAGGTCGCACGGTAGTCTCATCTCACGCCCAAACAGGACCTTTGCTGGTGTTTGGACTGTTGATTCATTGACAGCGGATCTAAAAGCCATTGCAAAGAGCGAAAGATACTGATCCCAATCTCGCTGATGGTTTTAAACTACTTTTGACAGATATTTGCCAATGGTCTTATTCATTTGCTCTACCATTCCATCAGATTGTGGGTGCAATGCTGTGGTTCTAGTTTTCTTCATGCCTAGCCTGTCACAGATTCCACGGAAGAGTTGGCTTACAAAATTTCTGCCTTGGTCACTGTGTATCTCCAAGGGCACTCCAAATCGACAAATAAACTCTTTTATCAACACATCTGCAACAGTTACGGCCTCTTGATTTGGAATGGCGTAGACTCCCATCCACTTCGTGAAATAATCCATAACCACCATCATGTATTTATTACCATTCTCGGTCGTAGGGAATGGTCCAGGAATATCTAAGGCGATCCTCTCAAATGGGCTACCAACGTTGTATTGCTTCATGGGAGCCTTCCTTTTTTGCTGAGATCCATTACTCATAGAAGAGCTGGTACATTTCTTACACCAGTCCTTAATTAACATCATCAGAACTGTTCATCCAATAAAACCTTTCCCGAACTCTCTGAAGGGTTTTCCTAACACCGAGATGTCCTCCTGATGGACTGTCGTGTAACTGACGAAGTACTTCGGCTTCTCTACTCCTTGGAATGACCAACTGTCTTCTGTTCTCGGAACCATCATCATTTTCAAGTACTCGCTTTAATAAGCCGTATTCCAGGATAAAGGAG
Source organism: Psylliodes chrysocephalus (assembly GCA_927349885.1). NCBI lineage: Eukaryota > Metazoa > Arthropoda > Insecta > Coleoptera > Chrysomelidae > Psylliodes > Psylliodes chrysocephalus. The sequence goes on from OV651816.1 coordinate 13,429,870, forward strand.
TCCCACTGAGCCCAATATGATTTAACTACGGGAGAGAGTTTCGATACTTCTTGCCAAGTAGGACGACGATTTTCCTCTTTCCATTCTCTTATCTTCTTTAAAACGGGATCGTTCTCTTGTTCTTCTCTAAGTTTGACAGGGGCCCACTCATCGCTGACAACCGACGTTCTTCGTACTGTAACTTCTTTAACAGATGTGGCCAACCCCTTTCCAATCAAAGTTCCTTGACCAACACCTTCATTGCGCTTCGAAGGTTCCGCCATGACAGGCGTTGCTTTCTCTACAGTTCCTTGCAACCGCCTTACTATTATGGTTTCACTACTTTCAGGTAACACTGTTCCTTCCTGTACAGTCACCGGCACGGTTTTTCGATTCGTAGTGTTCTTTGAACTGCTTACATTTCCCATTTCACCGCAATTCCAGCACCTAATAGCCTTCGGTTGCTTCTCAATAAGGTTTTTTATCATATGAAACAATTGGTCCAGTTTACTTCTCTGTTCTTCTTGTAGTCCTTACTTCACTGTATCCACCAGAAGCCAGCGTAGCCGCTTCATATTCAAGAACAGCGGACAAGACATCAACCAATGTTTTGTGACAGGCTAAACGAAGTGTTCTTTGCATTTCATGGTCACGAAGTCCATATACAAATGCTTGAACAGCCAAACATTCAATCATGTATTCCAGAGCTGATGGGTAGGCAAATCGCACTATCTTCGCAATATCTAATTCGAATTCTTGAAGGCTCTCGTCATGTTTCTGTTTGCGATTCTTCAACTGTAATCGGTACACCTGCTCCAAGTGTTCGTGTCCATATCGCATATTTAGTCTTTTTTGAGTTGCTCAAAATCATCTGTCTCTTCCACGGGTATAGTCTGAAGGACATCCAAAGCGTCTCCTCGAAGGGCGATGGTCAAATTTATTGCCTTCTCTCGTTCAGACCACTCGTTTGCTCTGGCAGCTGTTTCGAACTGCTTAAGGTAGTTCGTCCATGACATATTCCCGTCAAAAGTTGGGGCTTTAACACGAGCAGAATTTATAGCTCCTTCCAAATTCAACTTCGACTCTACCTCATGGCACTTTATTTCACCGTTCTTGGTTTGGTCTACGTGTTCCAGTTCTTCTATCTTCTTTTCCATCTGTTTTATTTTCTTCTCTACAGAAGACATCTTGTTTTCCACATCAGCAGAGATTTCATTTTTTAGAGAAGACATATCAGAAGAAATTTCATCTTTCAATGAACAGATTTTATTTTCCAAATCGGAAGAAATTTCGGTTTTTAAAGAAGATATGTCAGAAGTCACCTTTTCTTCTACGGAAGAAATATCGGACGAAATTTTACTTTCTAAGGAAGTAATTAGAGGAAACATCGGAAGAAACTTTAGTTTCTAAAGAAGAAATATTAGAAGAAATTTCGGTTTTCATAGACGACATTTTACTTTCCATATCGGAAGAAATTGAAGAAATTATAGTGCTTTTTAAGTCGTTCGGCCAGTTCTGATTTCTTCCCTGTCGTCTCCAGTTCACGTTCTTCTAATTCTCGACGTAGCTCTGGCACTTTTAAATCACCTAGTTTTTTAGCCATTATTGTCCACTATTTTTTTATAGTTCCACTTCTAACGCCAATGTTACTAATTTATTTATAGTTTATTTATTTAAACACACTATTTACAATTTATTTATGACGTACTATTTAATTTATATAATTCTTAGACACTTACTAACAATTCTAATTTATTTATTACACTTTAACTTTTCATTACAATGTTCTATACTAAACTAAACTGTGCGCCGATGAGCCGGCTATTTATATTAAGTCTAACTCTGCTACTAGAAGACTCCAGAGGCTCCAGAAAATTCCATCTCTGACTCAATGGTACTCTCTGCCCGTTCTAGCCGTTTCTAGTGCGTCAGCGGCATTCCTGAACGTTCCGTCGCCTCGAGCACGAGTCGGTTGCCATCTGAAGGTCGCGCTCGGAGGAGGAATTTCATGACAATATGTATTATTATTTGTATTTATTTTTATCTAATAATATTTATTTAAGTTATTAATAAACATATTTTAAGAATGTTGTATTTTATTATTTATTGATATATCTTATATTTATTTAATAATAATATGCAGAACCAACTCTCCACATCAGACCCCTTATAGCAAATTAATTCCTCAAATTTGGCATAATCGACCTAAATTATTTTGTAAAATAAAAGTTTCGAATTTACTAGTTCCATTTTATAAAATAATTTATGTGGAAATCATTTAAAATTTAATTTAGAACTACTACCTACTACTAAAAATTACAATTTGAATTTATCGCCATATGTCAATTGTCATTTTAGTTCCTGCTCCAAACACAAGGTGGCGCTAATTTGGTTTAAAAGTTTAACATTAGCGTGGGGTCTCTAGAAGATACGTGCTTTGTGAGTTTCCCTATTTTTAAATTAATCGGTTGTTGGAATTGTATATCAAAATTATATTTCTGTATATCAATACTTATTTCTATTGAAACAAAAATTGAATATTATGATTCATGAACTAATGTTACTAAGAATTTAGTCACAGGCATTATTCAACTTACTTTATTATTTAAATAAAATATTCATTCTTCGATGGATATTAGTATTACAATATAAAGTAGTAAGGAAGGAGTGTGTGCCATATTTCCAATAGGAAACGTAGGTGACAAAGACGGCCATTTTGGTTAACGATTAAGAATCATTGTTTAGTGTCATTTGAAAGTTGGCTTTTGTATTATATTTTGCAAGGTATTAGTTGTTGAACCATTTTTAATCGATAATAGAATAGTTAATATATAAAATCTAATTTTAGTTCAATAATACATAATCTTAGTGCAATAAATATTAAATATAGTGATAAATGCAATGGTTAGTTGTAGTGCTTGTAGATGCTCAAAGACTGCTAAAAACGACTTTTTGAAAATTAATTTTTATCGGTAAGTACATTATCGTAACACCATTCATTTTATAGGTCTTAAGTAAGGTCCGTATTTATTAACAAAACTCAGAGTCGGACTTGAACTAAAATCGAAGTTCGGTGTTACACTGGAATTTAGAGATGGATATTAGCAAATCTGTAACTGTTAAGTACATTTTTTACGGATTTGTTACTACCCATCTCTAAATTCACGCAATATAACCGAACTTCGATTTTCGTTCAAGGACGACTCACCCAAGTCCGACTCAGCTGAGTTATGTTTATAAATACGGACCTAATAGGTTTTTCCTTTGCATCGAAAGTGTAGCACAGAGCTACATACAGCACTTCTGAAAATATCGTTCCATTTATACAAATTGTATAGATAGAACGATATTAAACAGGTAACAACTGCCTGAGATGAAGCTTTTTTAGCTCTTCCTGGACCTTATGTTTGTCAACAAAGTTGAACATACATATATAGTTAGAAGAGACCCTTCCTGATTGCCCTCGTAAAGAGAAGCTCAAAAGACCAATCCAAAACTTGGAAGCACAGAATGAAGTCGAGAAAATTAAATTAAGGAAATAACATCAAATTTGTTGGAGACAACGCAAAGTCAGCAAATCTTTAAAGAAAATAATGCTGGATCTCAAAAAAAATTGATTATGGAGGAAGAAGAAAATGTGGAATATTTTGGAAATAATAAATTGTTGAACGACTATTTAGGAAAATCTTGGCCCAGGCTGTATCTAAGATATTCATAAAAATCTTTTGCAATTAAAATACATTTTATTTCCATTAATCCAATATCATCAAACAAAATAATTGACTAGGTAAAAATTTGATAAATCATTAAAAATAATGTTAAATTGTAAAAATCCTGAAATATAATTATGCACTTTTATAAAGACTTTGTTTTACTGAATTTTATCACAATTTCAAACAATATAAATATAATACACCACTGGCAAATACTAATGTCAAGTAGCCATCTTGGATAACAATCCTGGTTAACTGAACTTGGTGTAACCATCCTTCCTTACTACTTTATATTCTAAAGACGATTTTAAATCAGTTACTAGAAATGTGACCAAGTCAAGTGTGGTCAAAGTTCTTATGTCATTATAATGACGTTCTATTAATCTGATTTAAAAATGTTTGGTTTATATTGGCACTGACTTGACAATGCGCATGACATTATCGGATATCGCCAATTTTTGTTTATGTATTATGAATTGTAGTTAGGATTTGATTTTGAATTTGTAAGGATAAAAAATAAATATTTGATTTGTGTACTGATCACGGATAAAGAGAAAATTGGTGTTGTAGTTACTTTGGCCTCTGAAATTTTATCAAACCTTTTGCCATATGTTCAATAAATCTTGAAAATAAATTGGATTTTAATTTACAAAAACCTTAAATGTGTCCATATCTAGGAACTCAGCTAGGGTTGCCACACGGCTCGCTTTAGGCGTAATTGTCCCGCTTTTTAACTTGCTGGCACGCGTTATGCCAAAGTACGAAAATGTCCCATATTTCAACTAAATGCTACGTTTTTTAAATCCAAAGTTATATATAAAGAAATTTTTGACAATTTTTGACCTTTTTTTGTGAAGCTCCTCAGGAAAAGGACCTTATGGTTTATAAAAATATAAGCCTATGACCTTTTTTTTAGATTTCCACAAAGAAAGAATCTTATTTTATAAAAATACCTGTTTTTTTTAACTTGATCCCTGTGGTCATCGTCCCACTTTTTCCTTTCGTAAATCTGGCAACCCTATACTTGGTCTTTCTTTAGATTTTACAAATAACACAACCAAATAATAATTTAATAATTAAAAGCTAAGAATTTAACTATGAAGATTAGACTAAGTTTTACATTTGTCATTTCATACCTGTGATGACCACGTTTTTACTGTAGTCATGTTAAACTTGACCATTCCAAGACAATATTCAAAACGACGTCATTGTTTTTGATTTATATCAGTGTAGTCATTCATATTCAAGACATAGTATCTGATATAAAATCGCCTTAAGATATTAGTAAAAGTAAGAAATAAAAGTTTGTTTATTCACTGAATTTTTATTTAAAAATATTATTGTTACCCATAACTTCTAACATCAGTTTAATGTCAGATCTTGTATAGAATAGGGCAGAAATTATAAATTTGTAAAGACAGAAAGATGAATAATTTATAATTAAAATGACTCATAGGACATAGTCTTTACCTATTGAAAATTCTAGATTAGATAATATTTTACATGAGTAATACGGGCTTTAGAGATTCAATGCTGGTTTTGGTCTAATTAGATAAACTTTAAATTATTGTGAAAAATACCAAATGTGAATCTTAAAATCTCACTAAGAAAAGTATATTTTTAATCGAACACTAATATTATGTACCTATATACAAAAATTATAATAAGAATTGGGCATAATTATATTGATAACTCAACTGAAGTTAGTGAAAATTTGTATAATATAAAGGCCGATTCTTACTCGGTGCTCAGGTCACACTACACTCACGATCTGCTCACAATCAAGGATTTGAGGTAGTATTCACATATTACACTCAACTGACACTCATTTTAAAATTTTATGTTTTAACATGAACAAATTTTTAATAATTGATTTAGCTGCAATTGCAATATGTTTAGATAATAAAGAACAACAACACAGAAACCTCGGAAGATATATGTTAAGGATATTTTAAGAAAACGAAAGATGGAAGGAAAATTTTCCACTCTATATAAAGGCCTTGTAGACAATACAATATTTTCATATAACAAAACATATATTTCAATACATTTTGAATAAAATTTCAGCAAATTTGATTAAGCAAAATACTACATTTCGGAAGGCCATTTCACCACTAGAGAATAGAAAAATTGTGGCTAGTCTGATTATTGTTTGTACACACTGAAGCAAAGGTCCACTCACGGTTCGATCAAAATATCTGGAGAGAGAAAGACCGCGGTCAAAGATCATGAGCTTACCATGAGCGAAACGCCAAATACATTTCCATTTAAATAGCCTGTCAAAATATTGCATTGCGCCTTGAGTGGAGCGTGAGCGGAGCATGACCTAAACTACATTTAGAATCAGAAACGTAGTTTATGAATCCACCCTTAGGGTAGATTCATAAACTACGTCAGTTCGCGCTCAGTTCAAGTTGGCAAGACATAACCACAAATTCCACAAAATAAAATTATATTTTGATGTTATTTTTGTTTTAATTATATTTGTAGATGATGTTGGTTATAAAATAACTATGAATCCGTTATAATTTCTTATCCAAAACATACTTACCGTGTCATTCTGCTCTGTTTATGTTGAACTCGAACTGAGCATGAACTGAACGCGAACTGAGCATGAACTGAACGCGAACTGAACATGAACTGAACATAGTTTATGAATCCACCTTAAAGCAAACTTACTTGATACCTTACTCCACCCCTTTTTATTGGTGTTAGTTGAAGTATTGGTTTACAATTTTCAATGGCTTTATGAAGAATACTTTTAGGATCAAGATCTATTTGATGTTTATCTTCTTCGTTTGTAGTTTTATGGTATTTTTCCAACTGTAAACGTTTTATATTCTCAAAACATTGTTCTACTAAATTTCTTGCAAGGATTTTGTTCCCTTCTCTCATACAATAGTTAATCAGAAGGCTAAAAAAAAATAGCCTTAATGTATATTTAACAACTTATTATCTGTAAGGAGTAGTTAAAAAAGTACTTACTTGGCTAACGGATCATTAGAAAAGCTACTAGTTTGATCTGCTAACGCTGCTCTTGTGGGTAAATGACTTAACTTTTTAATTTCACCACTTTTAATGAGTTCTTCTTGGCTGTCTTTCTTATAAATAGGTTTAATATAGTAATTAGGGTATTGTGACATGCCATTTTGTTGAATAATAGTACTAAAATTTAAAATAAAATATATAGTGAAACGTAAAAGAATAATAAAGAAATAATTTCACAATTTTTTACCTTAATACTTTTAAATTTGAATTGAAAAATTGAATTTTGGTTATCCCAAACATTTTTGAGGTTAGCTACTCTCTGGACCACAGACTACAGACATGGATAGAGGAGATAGGAAATGTCATTTGATCAGGAACGTAGAATCGAAGGCGGCCATCTTAAAAAAAAAACAACTCAAACGCTTGTGCTATTGCCGCGTTTGAGAATCCACATCGGATGCATCTGAGATGTTGTGAATTTTTTATCACGTGATAGAGAATTAGATCTGAATGTAGATGTAATAAACAAACGCTCTAGACTTTATTTGGTCACGTGACAAATGTCAATGACAAGTTAGAAGTTTATACTTATTAAATTTGACTTTTGAGACTACAAATCAACCTAAATTTGAAATATAAACAAAAATTAAGCACACTAATCACTTTTATATTCATGCTAGCATAAACAAAGGAAAAATTGACAAGACAAACAAGGCTTCACAGAACACTTACTTTCTAGCATGGAACAAACATCTCATTCACATCTCATTTCAAATCGAGATGTAAAAAATGTAATCTGAACAGGTACATCTGGGATAAAAAAACGCAGATGAAGATGTAGTAGATGTGTCCGATGTGGATAAAAAAACGCTCGAGATGTAAAAAATGCATCCGATGTGGATTCTCAAACGCAGCAATTGATTGCTTTTTTGAAGTAAACAGGATAGGACTAACACATTTAAAATTAATTAGAAAAATATTAAGGATTTAATTGGGCATTCCAATCCAACGGCATGTCCAAATGGCTACCAAGGGGTACTGACAGTTTAGATATGGCAACCCTGGGCTGGAACTCTGTGTCATGTAGAATTCTACTTATCGCTTTCTACAATAGAAATCGATTGACCGCACGGGAAATATCGCAATGTGGTTTCTTATGAAACTAGTTATCCTGTAATAAGTAGGTCTTTTCCTTTGCATCGAAAGTGTAGCACTGGGCTACACCAATTCTGAAAATATCGTTCCATATATACAAATTGTATGGATGGGACGATATTTTCAGAAGTGACGTAGCTCAGTGCTACACTTTCGATGCAAAGGAAAAGACCTAGTATCTCGTTGGTTTTCCGCTATGTTACACAGAGTACCACAAAAGAAAGTAATCGATTTCTATTAGAAAACGATAAGTAGAATTCTATAGAGAAAGTAAAAGCACAGTTTATAGCTTAAAAGAATCAGTTCGCTCACTCGGACTAATTGGATGTTCCAAAATAACATCCACTCCAGGGATACAAATTCAGGATGCGCAGAAGACTGCTGTTTGAATATAAGCGGTTGTCATATATTGTATTAGGCATTCCAAACAAATGAACTGCCAGTGGGAAAATTTGATATATCCAAGGGTTGCGACCTATGGTTGCGACATACAATGTATTCTGTTTACAATACGTAAAATCATGAATAATGGATTACATTTAAATATTTTATGTCAAACACAATAAAAATAAGATACATTTTTTCATAAATTGGCAGGCTTTGTGACTATTATTTAGAATAAAAAAAACGTTCAAGATGCAAGACTATGTCTCTGCCCCCTTAGATATACCAGGGCTGGAACTCTGTGTCATGTAGAATTCTACTTATCGCTTTCTACAATGGAATCGATTACTTTCTTTTGTGATAAATACGTTATCAACCGCACGGGAAATATCGCAATGTGGTTTCTTATGAAACTATAGTTATCCTGTAGTAAGTTGGTTTTCCGTTGGTTTTCCGCTATGTTACACAGAGTGCCACAAAAGAATCTATTGTAGATAGCGATAAGTAGAATTCTACATGGCACAGAGTTCCAGCCCAGACCTTCTCACTGACAGCTATTGTTTGACAGGTCGTTGGAATGCTTAATTGGTAATAGTAAGAGAGCCCACTGCAAATTACGACCGCCATCTGATAACAAAATTAAATATGCTCCAAAGACATGTAACAGCATTGTACTCTACCAAATTGCACCTGTGCCAATCTGTAATCCACAGCAAAGTGGTTAAAAAAATTATTTTATATTCAAAAAATTACATAAGACATGACAGCGATAATTGTGTTTTCTCTGAAAATTACAATCCTAATTCATTGTGAATTATTAATATTTTTACCTAACTTTGGCAGAGATAGTCAATAATAATTATAAGCTCTTGTTAGACAATTCTTTTAAACCATAATCATAGTAGTTTTTTTGTCGTTTCTATGACAACCTGTAAAAATGAATCACAACAATAGGCATACAAATAAATTTTTAAATTAGCAAAAATTGATTCATATTTTTAATGATTTTTACCTACTAATCGTGTGTAGATGTTTTTGTGCGATGTTAAGAAGAAGAAAATGTTTCCCGTTAACGATATATATCAAGATATATTTGAATATGTTATTATCTGGAAAACTTTAAGGGCAAACAAAATTAGCGCTGTCATGCCTTATGTAATTTTTTTAATATACATTTTTTTTTAAACACTTTGCTCAGGATTGGGATTGTCACAGGTGCCATTCGGTAAAGTACAATGCTTTTACAAGCTTTTGGGGTATATTTTATTTCATTATCAGATGGCGGTAAAAATTTACAGTAGGCCCTTGGGCTATTATAATTTGATTCTGTATGCGCCAGGGATACAAATCCGAGTTGCGCAATGTATAAACTGGGACATTGAGATCAAAAGTGCCGACGCAGAGTGAGCGAACTGATTCTTTTAAGCTATAAACTGTGGTAAAAGTTGAAAAGTCTTTTGGTAGGTAGAGAGGGGGTAAACGTCAAACCACGTCGGGTGGCTCCGAGAATTTCACAGTAATGTTTACCTGCCAGTGTCGTTTCATAGAATAAGTAATTTTAAATTGTTATCGGCGGAACCGGACAATCGCATGTATTTATGGATTATAAATAATTATTAAACATGTATTATAATATTCAAATTATAATTTTACAAAATTTCAACAGCTATTCACAATTTATTAAACTATTTACTCGAAATTGTTATTAACATCTATAAAATAATTTTGTACGCCAATGTATCGCGTCCACTTCGGTGAGATCCGCTGCCAACCTGTCAATTTATGTGTATAAAGTGGGAGAACTGGCAAAAGCATTTCCAACTTTTACTTCTGGATAGCTATTCACTAAGTCATGGGAGCGCTCCCATGGTAGTGTTCCCATATATTTTGCTCTCTTACTCTTAGGTGGGTATATTGTGCTTACTCACTTTTAGCCCAGGTACATCGTAGTTAGGTCGGAGTAAGCACAATATACCCACCTAAGAGTAAGAGAGCAAAATATATGGGAACACTCCCATGGAAGCGCGCCCATGACTTAGTGAATAGCTACCCTGTTCTACATGACACAGAGTTCCAGCCCTGTTGTCATTAACAGGGTCAATGATACATATATATGCTGCGTTTGAGAATCCACATCGGATGCATTTTTTACATCTCGAGCGTTTTTTTATCCACATCTGACACATCTACTACATCTACATCTGCGTTTTTTTATCCCAGATGTACCTGTTCAGATTACATTTTTTACATCTCGATTCGAAATGAGATGTGAATGAGATGTTTGTTCGATGCTAGAAAGTAAGTGTTCTGTGAAGCCTTGTTTGTCAATTTTTCCTTTGTTTATGCTAGCATGAATATAAAAGTGATTAGTTTGCTTAATTTTTGTTTATATTTCAAATTTAGGTTGATTTGTAGTCTCAAAAGTCAAATTTAATAAGTATAAACTTCTAACTTGTCATTGACATTTGTCACGTGACCAAATAAAGTCTAGAGCGTTTGTTTATTACATCTACATTCAGATCTAATTCTCTATCACGTGATAAAAAATTCACAACATCTCAGATGCATCCGATGTGGATTCTCAAACGCGGCAATAGTTATATAAATTGCTCAAAGCTGGTCGTTTGCGAGCGGCCATATTGCCTGGCAAATATTTATTAATTTGAATTGGTTTAGCAAAAATGTGCTTTAAAACCAATTTTCAGCCTTTGGATATTTAAAAAAAAGATTTGCTTACAGTTTTACTTCAAGGCATAAGCTTATGTTTATTTTGAAAAATATGGATGATCTCTTTCCTCGTATAGAACAGAAGTAAAAGTTGGAAATGCTTTTGCCAGTTCTCCCACCTTATACACATAAATTGACAGGTTGGCAGCGGATATCACCGAAGTGGACGCGATACATTGGCGTACAAAATTATTTTATAGATGTTAATAACAATTTCGAGTAAATAATTTAATAAATTGTGAATAGCTGTTGAAATTTTGTAAAATTATGATTTGAATATTATAATACATGTTTAATAATTATTTATAATCCATAAATACATGCGATTGTCCGGTTCCGCCGATAACAATTTAAAATTACTTATTCTATGAAACGACACCCCAGACAACACACCAAATCCCAGAGATATCCACAGAATATCTTTTGTGGATATCCAATATATCCACAGGATATCAGAAATATTCCGTGGATCTAATATGGATATCCAAATGTCCGTCTATATCCAGAATATAGAAGATATCCTATGGATATTCAGCAAAATATCTAATTAGTATCTTCCAGACAATACAAGAAATCCCAGAGATATACACAGAATATATTTTTTGGATATCCAACCAAATGTCCGTCTATATCCCAGGAGATATTCAGTAAAATATTTTATAGGTATCTTTAGTAGACATTCATAAGTAACCAAATGATTATATTATTGAATAACGTCGAAAGAAAATAGAGATAAAAAATATTTCCAACAATCTGCCTTTGAGTTTGCCCACTAAGGAAAAAGTCATCCTTATTAGGACTCTTCAGCAATAAATGGAAATTCTCGACTCCAGTCTCTAATAGAGTCTTAATGCGAAAAATTTTTCGATCAACTCAATTATGGCGGGTTGAGCATGAGTAGATACGAAAGTGGTATCGCCATCTATACTTAGGAAGCAAAATCAAAAATTACATCTAGTAAATATCCACGATGGTTTGCGTCCGCGCTAAGACTTTGATATATGTGGATGTCCATGGGATATTGAATACACCTTAAAAAAATAATTTTAAATATCTGAACGGTACTATTAGCCACAATGGCGAGCACAATGGCGTAATTTTTTAATAATTTGCTATATAATTACTATTATTTATGGACATTTGCATGTCTATAAATTACATTTCATGGATATAAAATAGATATCCACCATGGACTGGACATTTAGTGGATATTGGGATGTTCAGTAGATATCCAAAGGATTTGGTGTGCTGTCTGGGACTGGCAGGTAAACATTACTGCGAAATTCTCGGAGCCGCCCGACGTTGTTTGACGTTTACCCCCTCTCTACCTACCAAAAGACTTTTCAACTTTTACTTTCTCTATAGTAATCAAAGTATGTGGATCTCATAATATACACGTGCTTTTTGATAAAAAAAAAACTTAAATTTCTTAGTTTAATTAAATTGCAATCAAATTTGTATCTACGTAAGACTTTATTTGGTTCATTTACATAAATTTAGTCAATTTAAAAACATAAAAATTTTGGATTAAAATAATTATGCCCCTAAATGTCGGCAACACATTATACATTATAGTAAATATTGTATTTGAACATTTTCTTAACTCTACCTATGAATATATCTGTTAGTAGTGAAAGTGATGAGATTATGAGCACTCCACCAGAGATTTTAGAAATAGCTCAAGCTGCCATATATAATTTGCTACTGCTAAAATCCAAAAAAGGTACGAAATTACCCATCGAAAATTTATGGATTAGCGACACAAGCATATGTCCTTTATTTAATAGAAGAAAATAAGTGGGCGTAGAAAAAGTATAGTACGTTACACGAGTTGTAAGCCCATTACGCACTCGCCGCTGCGCGGCTTGGTGCGTAAACTTTTTCACTTCGTGCGTAATGGGTTACTTACAACTCTTGTTACGTAATATACTATTATATTTCATTGTGTGTTTCTTTATGTATTCCAAATATTTGTATACTTACATGGACAGCTTAGTATATAAAATATAATTTATTAAAAATCTACACCAGACTATATTTATGACCGATGTAAATCTAAGTTCAGGTCATTTTTGTCCTGAATAACTGGATCTAGTCAAAATATTTTTATACTACTCATAGTTCTATAAATTTGTTTATATAATTTTAAACTATCTCAAGAATGGATTTTACTATACACGCGACTTTATTTCCAGAAATTATTTTTTAAATCCTGATATATATTTTCATTACACCCTGTAAAACAGCTCGTACCTGATTTTAGTTATAATTCAAATTAAAAAATTAAATTAAATTCAAAACACGCCACATCCTTACCAAAATGAATTTCTTGAGTACGGATCTTCCCTTTGGTAACATAATTATCAAAATGCGGGCCTGACTTCTATAATTTGAACATGGCCGCCGGTGACTTAGCGAGATCAATCGTGCCGACACCGAGTTTGTTCTCTGTACTTACATCCTCTGTAGGCGAGTTCGGATAGTCAGGGGCTGGAGCGGGACAAATTTTAGGGTGCTTTTAAATGACATTTAAGCGTGTTAAACTGTCACTAATCGGACTAAACCGAACGCTAAAAGGGTCGTTTGGAGTTAAAAGTGTTAAAGGAGTTAAAGGAACTTGGCAGACCGAACGCAATGTGTGGGGCGGGTTTTGTGTTTTGTTTTTCCTAACCCCAAAATAGGATGTCAAGTCAAGTCAAGTTGTCAAATCCAAAATATTTTGTAATAAATTTGTATGGAAGATTATTAAAATAAAAACATGACTTCAATGTTCGATCAGTTTGAACAAGCGTCTTTGAAGACTAAACAAGTTCCTACCCCTGAAATGGTACTGATTTTATTAGTTTAATCAATTCTTTAATTGTTTTGTTTTTAGACTACATCAGGGTATATTAATATGTCTTTTGAAACTGAAGTTCCCATTTTTACTAAAAGCAAAAAAGATTTTGCTTCTCCTGAAAAGATAACACATGTAGCTGTATCTAATAAATACCTAGTTATAGTAATGGCTAATAGTTTGCTATTTAAAATGAATTTAAATAATCCACACCAAACATCAGGTAATAATAGTATTTGTTATTGTAACTTAAATTAATGCAATCAAAATCTCTTATTTGTTATAGAAATATCTTTATTGAAGTACACAAGTACATCTCGGCTCACAAATTTATTTTTGGATCCTACTGGAAATCACTTGCTTCTCACTTTCGCTCCCAAAGGTTCTGATGGGGGACCAGAACTGCTTTATTTATCGAAAAAATTAGATAAAGTTAGAACAACTCCAAAGTTTAGAGGGAATGACTTTACAGAAGTTGCATGGAATACATTAAATGAATCAGAAAATACCACTGGACCTATTTTATTAGGTAAGTTTCAGCTTGAGACCGCAGATTTTTTCCTCTAGTTGAGGTTGAAATTGCTCTATAAATAAACAGTAAGCTCTAAATTTTAATACATGCTCCAAAAACAAATTTTAAACTTAACACATACAGACAATCAAAAGGGTATCTGCAAGGGTCTGCTGGTTTCCTTTTATGATGCTGTATAAATGGTTTATTGTAAGGTGACCAATTGTCCTCCTTTAGTTTCTGTCTTTCATCAATAAGTGTTCTACCTGTCATCCTTTTCTCCTTTTCAATAATTTAAAACGAATCTGTTAATCTCTGAATGTTATAGGATGACCATAATATGTACATCATGTCGCTGTATTGTACAGCATTTTGAAAGTATGTCCAGCATTTGATCTTGTACATCAAATCGCTGAGTTTGTCCAACAAAACACCATTATTGTAACACATAAGACTAGAGTAGCTAAAAAAAGGTCCTCTGGTTGTCTACATCACTTGTCTGTTTTTATTGTTTGTGTTTATGTTTAGTGTCCAGCATTGGACCAAAAAGAAATATGGTCACCCTACTGTGTGTTGATGCTCTCTCTAGCTGCAGCACTTATCATAAAATTCAGTATGAAGGATATTTTGACGCATCCACGACAGAGACGTAAGCACAAAAGTACAATTTAGAAGTAGAAGATTACCTATTTATACATACATTGCTCACCATAAGGTGTAAATGAGCAGCGAGATATGGTGACAATTTTTTTATGTACTTCTTATGAATATTAAATATTTTAATTAAATTATACGATTATTTCTGCGTTTATGCCAAATCAGCCTCAGGAGATGCGTTTACATCCTTTATACCTGTCGTTTAGGTCATTCCATTATCTGTGTAAGTAATTTTATAGGCCCTTATTTATCAGTTACGTCAACTAATAGAAACAATGATATATCCAATAAAGGCGCTTAAGACATAGAAAAACTATAAAACGTTTTCTTATTCAAATTACAGTTTAATTTGGAGATACATTCTAATTGCATGATAGACAAGACAGTGGCTGCTAAATATCTTTATTAAACTAAAAACAGTAAATTATGGAAAATCACAAATAAATAAAAAATAACTGCAGTTAAAACTAATAGAATTATTAATTTTTACGGAAATGATACAAAATTGTTCTGCTCAGATTATTGGAACTAATGAATAAGACGAATTTTTGTTATTTAACTGATTCCTACAGATTATCTTTTTTTATGTATTTATATATTTATGGGCATCCCACTTAGGTTACAATAAGTGGATAAAAATTACATTGGTGTATTTTGAATGTTGTGCTTAAATCTATTTACAGAGGAATCAAATATTATCCAGAGAATTTGCCAGTCTAAGTATCCGAGGAATACAACTGTTAAAAGTACTATTAAGTCTATAAAAGGATTATAAAATAATTGTGATTGCCTTACAAGTAGGAACAAAAAGATTAATTTTCGATAGAATTTCAGGACAATCTATTATTATTATTACTTTTTATTATGTTAAGACAAAAAATTTTTTTTATACATTCGTCAATTACAATTAATACTTATGTCACTATAATAGTATAAAAACAAAAACATTTACAATAAATTGGAAGACTATAACTACAATACATATAGACTGAAGAACAAATTAAAATTTTTTATATAATATAATTCAATTCAAAATGTCGATAAAATTCATGGATATCATAGAAAATTTTATCTCGTTAAGCAGGCGCCACTCAAGGGGAAGTAGATTACAGAGTTGGGTAGTATCCGGATACTTCTGTATCCGGATACTTTATGTGTATCCGAAAGCTGTATCCGGATACTTTTCAAAATTTGTATCCGGTATCCGTATCCGTGACCAAATTTGTAAGTATCCGGATACCGGATACTTTTTTGGGCATTCGGATACTTTTAAATTATTTACCACAATCGTAACTGATCCAATCCATATTAACTCTATTAAAATATGTAATCGAAATACTTTGAGCTACCCTATATAATTAGAAATAAAATACGTATTTTTCAATATTACAATATTTAAGACACAAAATTGCAATTATTGTGTTTTAGAATTTCGAATAAAATGTGTAAACATAATACATTTATATCGCTTGAGAAATAAAAATCAAGTAACGAATAGGAGAATAGATTCCTCTTAATAGAAAAAGAGTAGAAATTTGAAATTTAAAGATAGTTAAGGTAATTTCAGTATCTATTTTGTTTAAAATTCATATTTTTAAAAAACGGTATAATTAAAAAAAAAATATCTCGGAAAATCAGCTTAAATAAAAAAAAATGTAAAATAAAAGAGAATATAGAATTTCGTGTAAAATGTCTCTCCAAAATGTCATTTAAATCGCTTGACAAATAAATATAAATAAAATTAGCGGGGTATTACTTCCATTTAATAAAAATATTAAAAGTAAAATGATATAATAATAGCTGAATGATTGTATGTGTTATAATGTACATGTATGACGTTGTTGTTCATAGTGTTACTTATGTCGTCATCAACATCAATAAAGTATGCATATCTGACAATATCAAACTTACTTTCAAAATTCTTTATTTACATTATGTACAATTTTACAATAAATAATATACAAATACATATAAAATATAGGGGGACTTCCAACAGTCTCCTTCTGGAAGTGTAACCTGCCTATGATGACCTCCAAAAGGCCATGACCGATGTCGGCCGAGTATTTGTCGACTATTTTTGAGATTAGGGTTTAACATGGCATCTCCTTATTGAAGGCAATATTATATGCCATTTATGTGGTCTAGCAAGAGCAATAATGGTAATTTAATGAGTTTTTGCCTGATTTTAATTATGATTGTCTTCCCTGAAATACCTATAAAAAACAGGGTGACAATATCAAATATACGAGCCTGCTTTGCCAGAACGAAACATTCAGCAATCTCTCACTTCTCCTCCTTTCGACGCTCTCGACTCTACCAAGTACCTTTCGTCGGAGGATCCACAAAAAATGGATTGTGGAGTACATCTGACACTGGAGAACTACTCTCAATGAATAGGAACCAGTTGAAAGTGATAACAGGGTTCATGACTGGGCACGCCCCAGTAAAGGGACACTTGAACAAAATTGGCATGTACAATAGGGAACTCATGTGCCGACTATGTCACAAGAAACCAGAAACGGCCAAACACATACTGTGCGAATGCGAAGCTCTAGATCGCAAAAGACAGGCTCTTTTTGGACAACCCCAGGTTGATCCAACAACGTATAGAACCCGCCCACCCAAGGATCTGTACAAGCTTGTACAAGGTACAAAGGTGACAGAGTGGGTGCTATAAACTAACATGGGGTAAAATACAATAAGCCAATAGGCTTCAGTGTTATTCGGAGATACATAGTCAGACGAGCCCAGGAGAAAAAAAACATCTGACATTGACGAGAATATCGAAAGGTTATATAAAAATGGCAAGTCGCGCCAACAACAAGCTTATTTCTTTAGATTTATATGGACACGACACTGGCTGGTTTTTGGCGCGATTCAGGCGCGACTCGTATTATTTACACGCACCTTTATTGTCAATTTTGTTTTAATGTTTTATATTCACAGAATAAAAATAATAAACCATTTATATAGTTTTTTCCTGTTTCTATTATATCGCTTTCCATTTTCGATAAGTTATTTATGCCTAGTATTGTTTATTGTTTCTCGTACTCAATCTTATTGCATAATTATAGCTATTGGTATGAAAACATTATTTTAACTCACTTTAAAAGTATCCGAAAAAAGTATCCGGATACTTGTATCCGAGTACTTTTTAGGTGAAAGTATCCTAAAAAGTATCCGGATACATTGTAAGTATCCGTATCCGGCACTCGGATACTTTTTTCCTGTATCCGACCCAACTCTGGTAGATTAAACAATTTAACATTTGAAAAGAATTGTGATTCCTTGTTAGTCGAAAAAATGGCAATCTTACTTGCATATTTCTTGTTTTATAGGCGTTGCATAAGTTAATAATATTCCTCTTTGCATAAATTAAACATTCATAGATATATTGATTAACACATCGCACTATGAGTACAAGACCACCGTAACTCAAAATTGATCGATTTTGAGATTTGTGCGGTATTATAGTGTTCTAGATGGTAACTTTGATAATACAATACCAACATATCTCTAAATCGAAAGAATGTCCTATAAATAACAGAAGTGTTACTATTGAATTTTTCCTAAAAATACTTTTCCTGATACATCAACATAACTAAAAATATTGTTGCTCCTTTTTGAACTTTTGAAATGCAGAAATACAATACCAACATATTTAGTTTTAAAGTATTATAAGTAACTAAACTAGCCACCTCTTTAAATGAAGACTACTATAAGTCAAAATATGTTTTACATTTTTTATTCTTAAATAATCTTGTAGGATATTCTTTACTGCAAGACAAACCTAAGTCAAAATTTTGCCGAAACCGCGTTTTGTTGATTGCAAGAGCAACCTAAGTCAAAATTTGTTGGTTTTACCACAAAAATAAAAAGTCTTTAGTGCCACCTCAGAAGTCTTTGGTGCCACCTCAAAAGAAGTCTTTGGTGCCACCTCAGAAGAAGTCTGGTACCACTTCAGAAGAAGTCTTCGTCTTCAGTATCACGTAAAAAATGAAATAAAAAATTATTTTCTTACTTATTTTGTATTTAATAATTTAATAATTATTAAAAATTCAAAGTCTATTTTTTGTTTGTTTCGAGGACTTAAATAATAATACCTAAATTATATTCTCGACGATTATGCAAAACAATTAATATAAAATAAATTTTTGTGCATTGGCTGAAAAAATAATACTCTAAAGATAACAGGTGCTAAACATTTTTATTGCACTTATTGTCGGTTTCTTGAAATGTTTAATCCCTAGTAAATCTGATATACGTTTAGAGACATGCTGTATAATGTTTTTCCAAAGCAATTTGTCACATTTCAAGTGTCTGATTGGCCAGCTTTCTTAAATAGTTTCAATAAACCCCACAGTCAAGCTACCTTATTCCACAATAGCACGAATAAAGTTAGTGCAATAACAACATAACTGACAATTTCTTACAATTTGTCAATAAAATTTTGCCTAATAACTAAATAGAAGGTCATAAATGAGGATTTAAAGAATCATGAAATCCAAATAAATAAAAATTTAATAGATAGCAATTAAAAAACTGTAAAACAAAAAATCTGAAAACTTCAAACGCCATTTTCTCAGTTGATTGTTTTTTGAGTTATGGTGGTCTTGTACTCATAGTGCGACATGTCAGAATTCCTAATTTTTTGAAAAGTGGATGACAACTGTCTCTGAAATTAGCTTTAGTTATTATTCGATAAGCTTTCTTTTGTGCAATCAATATTTTACCTAGATGACATGAGTCTCCCCAAACAAGTATACCGTATGTCATAATGCTGTGAAATAAACCATGATAAGCCATAAGTAAGACCTTGTCATTTACTTGATATGCAAGATTTCTTAATAAATATTAATAACTAGATAACCGAGTTAGAAGATTATTTATATGTGGTTCCCAAGAAAAACTATTGTCAACCTGAATACCCAAATATTTAATTGAACATCTCTCATTGTTTTCTAATGGATTTAAATTAAATATTAAATTTTGAGTTTTATCCTCATTTAGTTTTAAATTTACCATCTTAAAATAATTAGAATATTCCAAAATGGTTTCATTATGCGAGCAGTATAGATCATTTAAAGAACTGGCGATGTCCAGGACGGTAACGTCATCAGCATAAATAACTCCTTTTTTCTTGATATACTCGGAAAATATCGTTAATGAAGATTATAAAAAATAGCGGACCTAGAACTGAGTCCTGTGGGACTCCATGTTCTATACTCCTTACATTTGACTTATCACCATTTACTTGGACATACTGACTACGTTCCGACAAGTAGCTACTTAAAAGTTTTAAAGGAGTTCCTCTTATACCATACATTTCCAGCTTCGATAAAAGTAGTTTATGTGAAACACAGTCAAATGCCTTCGATAAATCTAGACAAGAGACCATTATCTTGTTACCAATTTCTAGTTCTTCGGAGATCGCTGAAACTAAATCTTCCATTAACAAAAGTAAAATCAGGTCTCTGTTTTCTCCTGGTTTCCAGAGACGGTATTTCTAAAAACTGCTCCATTGTAGCATAATCATAAAACGTTTGTAATTTAAAGGCTATGTACCTAAGGAAATTGTTCTGAACACGATCGATTTTTAATTTATATGTTACATAATGTGGAGACCATATTGAAGAGCAACTAAAGTACAATAAAGAGTTTTAATAGCAGTTATATCAGTGAAGTCGCGGGTCGTTCTTTTAATAAATCCTAACATTTTCATAGATTTACTTGTAACTGAAGAGATGTGGTGGTTAAAGCTAAGGGTTGTGTCGAAAATAACTCCAAGATCTTTAATTTGTTTAACACTGTCTAAAAGTTGGTCATTGATTGTGTAGTCAAATATAGTGGGCTGTTGAGAACGATGGAAC
The DNA here is from genome assembly GCA_927349885.1 of Psylliodes chrysocephalus. NCBI lineage: Eukaryota > Metazoa > Arthropoda > Insecta > Coleoptera > Chrysomelidae > Psylliodes > Psylliodes chrysocephalus. Next base: position 13,450,690 of record OV651816.1, read on the forward strand.
CAAATAATGTGACATTTTCCCACATTTAAATCCATGCCATTGTATTTGCACCAATCGGATAAATGATTAATATCATACTGTAAATCGATAGCATTTCTAAAGTTGTTGACGATTTGGAAAAAATTTAGGTCATCTGCAAAAAGTAAAAAATTACTGTGCCGAAAACAGGAAGTTACATCGTTGACAAACAAATTAAAAAGAAGGGGTCCCAGATGAGAACCTTGGGGAACTCCAGAAGTAACAGAGTAATGATGATAATAGTAACGTTTTACTTTGACTATTTGAGTTCTATTAAGAAGATAGCTTTTAATGCATTGCAACAATATGCCACCTAAACCAAAACTTAGTTTGTAAATTAATAATTCATGGTTCACTCTATCGAAAACCTTGGAAAAGTCGGTGTATACGGCATCTACCTGACACTCCATCTCCAGGGCTTCCGAAATAAAGTTAGCATAGGCAACCAAGTTCAATTCTGTTGACTTGCATGTGTGAAAGCCAAATTGTTGCGGAGTTATAATACTAGCGCAGTCATAAGTTAGATAGTCCGTTATGATGCTTTCAAAGAGCTTTGGGATTATGCTAAGTTTAGATATGGGGCGGTAGTTTTTAATGTCACATTTTTTACCTGACTTGTATATTGGTGTCACATATGAGAGTTTCCAGTAATCTGGAAAATCTCCCGTATCCAATGATTTGTTAAAAATAAAAAACAGGATGAGACAATACAAAGCTGCAGTTTTTCATCCATCTTCAGCGTTAAATACTCTATATCAGCGTTACTCAAAATGTGGTCCGCGGAGCCCTGGGGCTTCGCAAAGTCTTTGTGGGGCTTCGCGAAGAAAATAATAGTCATAATAAAAAAAAGAAGCAGTACTATCGCTACAAAAGGGAGGGACTTGGATATGATTTTACTTAAGAAATGTGTTTAGGGCTCCTTCAAATATTTCGCTTTTGAAAAAGGTTCCGTTGCCAAAAAAGTTTGAGAACCACTGCTCCATATGATAATGCGGTTTTATGGCAAGTGATTTACATAAACCTATCAAGTCGTCATATGTTTTTGTGCCTATCAGAAGTTCTGAATTATAACATTTCAATAATTTTGCCTGTTTGAAGAAAATTAAGTACTGTAATGATAATAGAATCTTGAAAAATGTAGCATTCTTAATATTTGTTGTTTTGATTATTGGAGTTTTTTTTTGATTCTTGGGGTTTTTTCTGAAGCCAAAGATTTAAAATCCAGAAAGTCATTAAATTTTTGGTCTTTAACGCTGTAAGGTTCTGGTTTTTTACGAGCATTTCTCAAGACAGTTGGCCATTCGGACAGAGCTTGCACTACAATATTTTTTGTATAATTTCCAGTCACGCCGCGCAAAGAATCTACAGGCATATACGTATGACCTGTTATTAGAAAAACTATGCTAATCGATTTTATATTAACTGCTTGGTTCAAGAAATATCTAAACATAGTTAAAACATACCTATTTTTATTTTGACCACTGCAGTTGTTGCAAACATAATGATAGAATTTTGAAATTGCCTCAAAAAAGAGAACACATTTGTTTTAATTTCGTTTGCTCCACACACGATAGATATGTCCTTAGCTTTTTTTAGTAACAGATCTATATATTTTTCTGTACTGTAAGTCGTCATATGTTTTTGTACCTATCAGAACTTCTGAATTATAACATTTCAATAATTTTGCCTGTTTGAAGAAAGTTAAGTATTGTAATGGTGGTAGATACTTGAAAAATGTAGTATTCCTAATATTTGTTATTTTGAATATGAAAAACTCATCTTGGATATATTTTTTAATGAAATGAAGGGATCGTATATTTTTCGCTTAATACCTAGTGCCTGAAGTTGTCCAGAGTTTTTATTTTTTATATTAATTTTTCGAATGGGAAAACTAACTTTAAAAAAATTGCACAGCTGATGGTAAAACACTTTAAATGGATCATCAGCATGTAGCTATGCCAATTGAAAATGTTGGCTCTTTAATCTAAATTTATCAGAATTAGTTTTGCTAAACAGGTGAACATATCTAAATTTAATTTTTTTGAGCTTTGTATCGAGAGACAATGAGCACAAAACAACCGCATGATCAGATAACGAGGTGGAATTATCTGAATACATGATATTACTGTCCAGAAAAGAGGAGCAAAAATAATCAATTAACGTCTCTGTGCGATCGTGCAATGGACTGTATAGATGAATTCGTGGTTTTTGTTCAAAAATGATTCGTGACAGTTTCAAAAGTATTTTTTATTTTTTTCCAATACAAACGTTAATCAAACATGGTCGATATGGATACAGAAAAATCAATTACAAAAATGTTGACAGGATTGCCGAACTAAATATTACGTACCATCGGTGACGTAACAGTCTCACTATTATTAGTGATTCGAGTAGGCTCTTTGACATGCATCTTTAGATTAAACTATAATAAAAGATGTGAAAGATTTATTATATTATCATTTTGAAAAAGAAAATATATGTTGAAGTCTACAGTCAAAATAATTTTAGATGTACTTTGTATCTTAGATAATAAGCATTCCAATTTATTTAAAAATATTGGAATTCTGGGGCTTGGACACAAATTATAAAAAATGTTTTACTTTTTATTATTATTATTGGAAAACTCTTGGTATTTTACTTCTTCAAACTGCAACCTGTGAAAGAGGGAGTCATGTAATAATATTGCTGTTCCCCCATGTTCAAACATCTCTCTGCAAAAGATACTAACCAAATTATACCCTGGCATGCACATATAGATGTTCACGTTTTCCTGGCCAGTGTTGTATTAGCAAAAGAACTAGTGGAAATTAATCTGTTTCATTAACACAAATAACTAATCTATCTTGTTACGGACATTTAATAGTAAAAATGTTAGGGAATTCTCTGAATTGGCGAATTGGCTGTTTCTAAAAAAGAATTGTGACTGTTATTTAATTCAACAACTCTGTTAGCCCTACCTTTGTTGTTATTACTATCTAACTGAGCATCTTCATCGCACCTATTATCAGAGTCAATTTTTTCAGCTTCATTAGGTGACATGTTACTTAAATTTTTCATGGATAAAATAGGTACGTTGACTGTTTGTCTATTAGTTTGATCCAGCTTATGGTCATGTTGGTCATATTGGTTGTCTTTAGATTTTATTTAAGTTGACGTTGCTGCTTACAATAGGTTTATGAATGCAGGACATATACTGATTGCATATTATATGTTTAACTAGCAATCGTTAGTCCATTTAAACTAACGGTAAAAGATCGAGAAACGCCGCACTTGACGAGACCACTTATCCCCTACGTATTTTGGGGCGCTAATTACGAAAATGAGGGTTAAAACTGGCAGCAATGGTTGGAAAACCCCTAAAATTGCAAAAAACACCCCTTAATAGAGATGTTTTTCGACTGTACTTGTTATTTTGCAAACTAGCTCATCTCGTACGTTTTTTGGGGCGCTGATTTCGAAAATCGGGGTGTTGAGACTGGAAAATTTGTGTGACACCCCCCACATGCCAGAAACACTCCTCCCAAGGGGTGAATTTTCGAAAAAATGACCAGTCACGGTGTTTTGCGAACTAAGTCATCTTATATGTTTTTTTGGGTCGTTGTCCAGCACACTCCAAATTAATTTTAATTTTTGAACAAAAAGTATCAAGATCTTTCTGATACTCGTATTTTTTTAGTCTTTAGTCATATTTCATATCTATTAATAAAAATATATTTAATTTTTCACCAAAATCCACCGGTTGGGAGGGGTGTTTCTGGCATGTGGGGGGTGTCACACAAATTTTCCAGTCTCGACACCCCGATTTTCGAAATCAGCGACCCAAAAAACATATGAGATGAGTTAGTTTGCAAAATAACAAGTACAGTCAAAAACACCCCTAATTAGGGGTGTTTTTTGCAATTTTAGGGGTGGTTCAACCATTGCTGCAATTTTTAACTCCCATTTTCGTAATCGGAGCCCCAAAAAACATATAATATGACTTAGTTCGCGAAACACCGTGACTAGTCATTTTTTCCGAAAATTCACCCCTTAGGAGGGGTGTTTCTGTGGCATGTGGGGGGTGTCACACAAATTTTCCAGTCTCAACAGCCCGATTTTCGAAATCAGCGACCCAAAAAACATATGAGATGAGTTAGTTTGCAAAACAACAAGTACAGTCGAAAAACATCCCTAATTAGGGGTGTTTTTTTTGCAATTTTAGGGGTTGTTCAACCATTGCTGCAAGTTTTAACCCCCATTTTCGTAATCAGAGCCCCAAAAAATATATAATATGACTTAGTTCGCGAAACACCGTGACTGGTAATTTTTTTCCGAAAATTCACCCCTTGGGAGGGGTGTTTCTGGCACGTGGGGGGTGTCACACAAATTTTCCAGTCTCGACATCCCGATTTTCGAAATCAGCGCCCCAAAAAACATGAGATGAATTAGTTTGCAAAACAACAAGTACAATCGAAAAACATCCCTATTAGGGGTGTTTTTTGAAATTTTAGGGGTGGTTCAACCATTGCTGCAAGTTTTAACTCCCATTTTCGTAATCGGAGCCCCAAAAAACATATATTATATGACTTAATTCGCGAAACACCGTGACTGGTCATTTTTTCCGAAAATTCACCTTTTAGGAGGGGTGTTTCTGGCATGTGGGGGGTGTCACACAAATTTTCCAGTCTCGACATCCCGATTTTCGAAATCAGCGCCCCAAAAAACATATGAGATGAGTTAGTTTGCAAAACAACAAGTACAATCGAAAAACATCCCTATTAGGGGTGTTTTTTGCAATTTTAGGGGTAGTTCAACCATTGCTGCAAGTTTTAACCCTGATTTTTATAATCAGCGCTCCAAAAAACATATAACATGGCTTAGTTTTGCAAAACAACAAGTACAGTCGAAAAACACCCTTAATTAGGGGTGTTTTTTGCAATTTTAGGGGTGTTCCAAATAATGCTGCCAGTTTTAACCCTCATTTTCGTAATGAGCGTCCCAAAATACGTAGGGGACAAGTGGCCTCGTCAAGTGCGGCGTTTCTCGACCTTTTACCGTTATTTTAAATGGACTACGTTTGCTATGAAAAGGAATGCCACCAAAAGGATTTCTGTCGCTCTTTTTTACAAACTTATTAGAACGGACAAACGAGCATTTTTTTATTGAGTTTATGTATTGTTTTGTGAAAATTTATATTCAATTCGTTGAGCACGTTTCTTTTATGAGCATAGGCTGGACCTACAATTAATTATTAGAGTACTATATACTACTATACTTAATAATTCATTAACAAGTGGTGTTTAAACAGCAAATAATTAGTAAGTGGTGTTTAAATAGCAAATAATTAGTAAATTTATGCTGAACTCTCTATGTGGCAGAAATAATTAGGATGCCATATACGACGGAGCAATATTCAAGAATACTTCTAACAAGGCTGTTAAATATTGAGATTAATTTAGTATCATACATATGTCGGGTATTTTTTATTAAAGCCTAGTATCCGGAAAGCTTTACAAATAATGGAATCAGTGTGTTCTCGAACGGAAAATTCCATATCAAACATCACCCCTAGATCATTCACTGATGTGACGTTTTACAGCACAGTATCATCGATTTTGTATCGATTTAGAGAAGAGGTTAAAGCTCTAGTGAATTGGATGGTTTTGTATTTACTGGTATTTAATGAGAAATGGTTCAGGAAATTACGTCAATGGAAAAAGAGCAGGACTAGTGTGTGAGACTTGCAAAACGCCTGATAAAACTTGTCGAGGTACGGTTTTTTCCAAATAAGATAGTTATCACCAATGAGTTTTTTAAAAGCAGTTAATGAGAAACTCTATCAAAGTCCTTTGAAAGATCAGTGTAAATTGCATCCATCTGGTTGCCAGCTTCAACAGATGTTATCAGATAGTCCTGGAAACAACAAAGGTTAGTAGCAGTAGAACGCCTCTAATAAAATCCATGCTGAAAAGAGGAGATATAAGATTCGATAGGAAGCAATTATTTCATCAGTAAGAATTAATTCAAATAATTTAGAAATTGTGGATATAATAGATATATCCCTATAATTAGATTTATCACCAGACTTCAGAATTGGAATTAGATTAGAAAATTTCCAAATATCTGAGAATATTCACTAAACAAAATATTTCTGGAATATTATACTGAGGGGAATAGACAACACTTCCCAGCATTTACTCAACAAAATCGGAGGGTTGCCGTCAAGACTGGCTTTTTTATTGAGATCAAGACTGTTAATTTTATAAATAACTTCCTCGATAGTAAAGGTATATTTGCTTAAAGATGAGGCAAAAGTTACTGGAGTGGGAAGTACATAATTTGTGATGTCAACAGTATTGTAGCAAGAATGGAAGAGATGTGCAAAAGCATTAACTATTTCTTTAGGATTAATAAGCTTAATGTTGTATACCGTTATATTTGGGAGACTGTTATGACCTTTTAGATTCCTTATAAATGTCCAGAAATACTGAATATGAGGAAAAAGGTGTTCTGTGTTAGTAATGAATATACCCAAAGATAAAAAAATAGTCTAGTACAGATAAAAATTTATTTTCTAATTTACTTTTCCTTCACATACCTATTATAGCAAAAAAATATTAAATTTGACACTTGACTTTTTTAGGTACTTCCAAGGGACTAATCTTTGAGACTGAAATAGCATTAGAGGGAGATAAATTTTTTACTTCAAGTTTTTCATCTAGTTTGGAACAGTATTGGAGGCAGGTGTGTTAATAATTTTGTTTTATAAGGTATACAATCTTAAATTCAATTATTGTTTTATTTCCAAGCTGCCAAATTATTTACCATTGTATGGAAATAAGGAAGAAGATGGATTGGTAATAAAATAAATTTGTATCCATAGCATGTAAAATGTTCTGTTTCTTGATTTTTTTTTTAATATTTATTATTTTTTAATAATTGTGACTATTGCATTTCACATTTTGTGCGATTGTTTAGGATTTTTCAGATGTTTCACTATTACTGTCATCATAGGAGGATATTTTCCATAGAAATTATTTTGCTGAATGTGCAATATTTTTTTTTTAATTTTCTCAGTATGTTCAGGATTGTGAAAAATATCACAAAGGCGAACTACAGGGGAGGGAAGACAGGCTGGGACCCAAGTCTGATTGGGGAACAGAGAGATGTCTGAAAGGGGAAAAAAGTGAACAATCCACAAATAAATAACAGTTATAAAAAACTATGAAGAAGTATGATTAGTATTGCAAATATGAGATTGCATGAAATTTTTCTTTGAAATCTTTGAATATTAATGTTGGAAAAGTTGAATCTCACAGTTTATTCAGAATAATTTTGTACAAGTGAATCAACTTGTAATTCAGATTAAACCACAGACATTACAACATATAGACAACATGTTTCATTCATAAATCCCATACAATTGCGGACTGTTATTGTTTTAAAATTGGTAGTGAGTGGAAGAGAGAAAGACAGATCTCTTATGACCGGCTGGCAACGTTGTAAACAGTGTCCATAATATGCTCGCCAGTGGCGTAGAGTTTTAAATTTACCAGTATTGTTAGAGTAGTATGTTAAAAAAATACGTAAATATGTAGGTATATTTTTTTAGTAATATAATTATGATGATTTTTTCATGTAGGTAGATTAGATTATGAGTTGGACGTTATTTGTCTTTGTCCACCACGACCTTTTCAGATCTATTGTGAGACTCCTGTTTGTTTTAGAGTATGTCGTCTAGCCTAGTCTTTTTTATTAGTCTTAGTAGCTTTGACAGTGGCTCCCGCATGTAGTTGCATGCAATTGGCTTTTATTCGCCCAATGTTAGAAACCTCGTTCTAGCCAGGCATTCACATTGGCACAGGACGTGGAATATTGTTTCCTCTTCTTCTTCACAGAACCTGCACAAAGTTGCTTCTTCTGCTGGATTTATGACACTCATGTGCCTTTTGAGGCGACAGTGTCCAGTAAGAAGGCCTACTGTTATCCTAAAGATTTGACGCTTTTGATCCAGTAGGTCTTTCGTGAACTTGGCCGATGGTTCCTTGATGAACTGTTTGGCCTGTCTCAGTCTTGGATAGTTGTTCCACCATTCCTGAGACTCTGTTTGCATCCCTTGTTTAATGGATGCCTTGCACAATGCCTTAGCAACTCCACAGAAGGGTCCGGGGCCTGTCATGGCCTTATCTGAGCCTCCTCGGCCTAATTCGTCGGCCTTTTCGTTGCTTTGATATCCCTCATGGCCTGGAACCCAGGCTAAGGTCACCTTATTTTAACTACTTAGCTCCGTCAGGTCTTCTAGACAGTCTTTCACCAGTCGTGATTTGATTTCTGGTGAGAGAATTGCCTTCAGAGTATATGACAATAGTTTTGCATGATACTTGCTAATTTTTCATGTAGGTAAATTCAAGTACAAGTAAATTCAAATACAAGCGAATTCAAGTTACCTTTCGATTTTAAATATTTATTGGTTTATAGTTTATTGGCATTTACTATATATTTGCCTGGTATGATGTTAACCAAAATTATTTAAAATTTTAAATTAACATTAAGTAGGTAGGGGTATCTAAATAAAACACTGTCCTAAAAATATATAATTTTTTAATTAATAATTACAAAAGAACATGGTATCGCAAAAAATATCGTAAAAAAAACTGTAAAAATTTTTAAAATAATGTTTTAAATATATAAAATACTTTATTTTAATAAATAAAATTTCATTTAATTTTTTTATGCTTAGTTATTAATTTTATAACTTACTGCAACGTTTCTTTTTGCAGCAGGTGGTGTTCCAAAAACAGTTGAATCAGAACTAAAAACCCATACATTAGATATACATACATATAGGTAATAAATAATGTTTAGAGGTAAACAAAAAATTAATATTTTGTATTTTTACCTGTTGGATAAGTCATCCAAAAATAGAAAGCCCTCACACCGTCTGGAGTTTGCATCTTTTCTAATATATCTAGTACCATTTGCACGTACCAAAACATTTTCAGGAAAACAGTGTTCTAAACACAACTTTTGGTTTTTACGAAGGGGCTGATTTTCAAGGATTCCTATTAGAGAAAACCAAAGTTTTCTTTTCTCAGGATCTTGCGGAAACCTAAATAGAGTAATAAAAAATATGTATAGATGCTCAATAGGTAAATCATTTTTAAGGTATTCTACATTTTACGTTAAATTTTCTTTGCCACTATTCAATATTTATTTATTGGTATGATAAAAATTTACTAATTTATAAAAGCAATATCACTTTAAAAACGGTTTTAAGACTGTTTTAGACTACATAAGTTTTTGATACAATTTCTTGTACAATTTAAATTGTATATTATCAACCTGCAGTAAATTGTCTGAAAAATTAGATTGTATAATCATTTTTCAAACAATTTACTATGTGATCCTATATAATTTAAATTCTATAAGAAATTGTATCAAATCTTGTACAAGCCCTACTCCACTGGTTCAAATGAAAACAACATAACTTAACCTAAAAATACTTACCGATGAAACCATACATTTCGACTTAAATGATCTACCTTTTTGAACACTCCACATGCATGTACCATAATTCTTTATATTTCTCACAAAAGTTCACAAAAATAGTATTTTATAAATTAATAAATCAATAAGTCACACATAAACTGTCAGATACTGTCAGAAATACAAAATAGCTGTTAGACCTGATTGGCAACGTTGCGGCTGGTTACGGTACTACATTTCATTCTGAAAATTGTAAATTCGTAAAATAAGATATTCAGCGTTGCCGTATTTACGGAGTTCTTCGAAACCCTAATATTTTGTTTAGATTAATATTGATTTTTAAAAAAAAAATTTAGCTTACATTAAAACTTCAAAGTTTAATTTGATTAAAAACATATTTTTATTTATATAATATACAATTATAGTTACAGGACACATCAAATTTTATTTTTCGAAAGTAATTTCTCCAAATAATTTTGACAGACTGATAAAATCGGCAAAGACGCAATAAACGAGAGAATAATGATTTGCCACATAAAAATGTAAACAATTTGGTCTCTTAGTTGTAATGTCTTTGGATTAAACACAATTCTGTTATGCTTTAATTGTTATGAGAAAATCAGTATTATACTGAAGCAATGCATACCCAGTGTTCTTGAAAAGCATAATGAAAGGGTTGGTATTTTAAGAAATTATTTATTAGGATTCTTTTTAACACGCTTTTATTAACTTGGTATGTATGTATGTAACGGAATCTTTGAACGTGATTTTCACCTCCTTCAAAACGTCGGATTGATTTGAAACTTTGCACACTTATCAAGGACCGATGACAATGCAATAATTTAAATAGTTTGTCCCATTATCCTGATCAGGATTTTAAGGATTCGCGATTTTCCAAATCCGATACCGTATGTTATCCCTGTGGTATCTTTTTATTAAATGTTAGGGGTTGAGGGGAAGGAGGTGCGTTTTTTACTATCTCTTTTGGTCCTCTATTCATCCATGTACTCCTTATTATGATTAGTCCCAATAAAAACCCAGCTCAAGTTCGCTTTAGATGCAGTTAATTAATTATCCCTGTAGTAACTTTGTTAGAAATATTATTAAACGATTCCGCCGGTATCACAGAGATTGTATAAAATGGGGATATAGGCGAAATCGTCTAATATTAAGGTGTATTTCAGCGAAATCACCGAAATCGTAAGAATTTTAGGTGATTCCCGACATACGGATGGATGCGCTTTGATCTTAGTGGTTTACAACTCGGTTTTCCATAAACAAACAAATTCAAAAAAGTTAAGCATGTATTTTTCAATTCAATTGGATGAATATATACGGACGGAGGTATATTTGTATAAATGAAATTGAATAAAAAAGTTTGTAGAATAGTGTTAGTTATAACTAAAAAGTAGAAAATAAATAATAGCTTAAACAAGTTATAAAAGTAATTTTAAAAAACCGACTTCAAAATCGTGCAGATGCCACTACCACATCTTGACCAAATGTATAGGAGACCACCCCTGAGGTACCCCCTTACTAACGAAAAAAGAATCATAGAAATCGGATGAGGTGGTAAAGAATTCCTGTTAAACATACATAAAAAATTAAGAGTTTGAGGATTCTCTAATGGATCCAATTATTTGATTTTGACCATATTTATATGGGTCCACCCTTGAAGTAGCTCCTTTTTAACAAAAAAAGAATCATTGAAATCGGACACCGTCTTAAAAAATTATCGCTGAACATACATAAAAAAAATACGACGAATTGAGAACCTCCTCCTTTTTTGAAGTCGTTTAAAAAACTAAAAAACACGCTTTAATAGAAAAGCAAACCAAAAAGTAGAAAATACTTTTCAAAAAATTGAAATTAAGAATAGTGCGATAACAAAAAAAATATTTTATTGTAGAAAAGCGTGGAGTGCTTGATGTCAATTGTTATAATATTTTAATAGCAGATATTGGTAAAAGTAGAGTAGGATTGTTATCGCGAATAAAACTATTATAGAAATATCTTAAAAAGCACCCCACACTTTTCTACAATAAAATATTTTTTTTTTTTTAATCACACTATTATTAATTTAAATTATTTTTGCTTTTCTATTAAAGCGTGTTTTTTAAACTATTATTAATTTCATTATAGAAAATTTCATGCATACATAAAATTCCAGTGATCACTTGGGCCTTTGCTATGATCTGAATACAGGGTGTTTGTAAATAAGTGTCAAACGTTTTAGGGGGTGGTTCACGAAGTTATTTTGTCAAAAAAATTTCTATAAATGTAGGCCGAAATATGCTTTGTTTCCGAGATACAGAGTGTTTAAATTTTATTTATTTTTATTATTTCAAATAGTTTTAAAAATTTTGGCTCCAAATTTGAAAACGCTTTGGAGGGATAAATTTGCACTTTTTTGGGGTGATCCAAATGTTTCTACTTGGACCAGTGGCAAGAATAACTCTTTTTAACAAAAAAAGGAAAAAAAAAAAAATGGTGCGCCAATGACTTTTCAGTTTATCAACAAAATAACTTTATAAGATTTGGATACAGAGTTCATAAACGCATTTCTTGAACAGGTTATTGTTGAACTTAGAACACTCGATGGTCGACAATATGCAAGATTTTTAGGCATGACGCCGTTAGATTTGCATTTTAACAGTAGCTTTTTTCATAAAAACTCAATCTTCATTTTATATTATAACGCAAAAAAGGTGTAATAGAACTGGCTTCATATGTAATAAAAATGCCTGATAAAATCTCATTCATAGCATGCCAGTTGTAGCGGCACACCAATATACAGGCTTAACCAGCCTTTCACGCCACAGATAAATGGAGGCTAATCTGACCCATCAATTGCAGTGTTATAATAAAAATGTTTGTATACCTATGATCCATGAAGGTCCTAGTGATGAAGATACTTGAATTCAAAGGCTACCTCTTACTGAACACATTTAATAACGAATAGAATCAGTTTATCACTTAAACATTTAAAACAAATATTTATACAATTTTTATATTATATACATTACATTTTCTCGAAAATTTATTAGCCTAAGCCGCCTTCTTACATGATTTATTTCTTTTTTATCCTAATGGCGGGACTTAGCGTTCCTTTTAAAACAAGAGACACATAACAGGGTGGGTGGCTCAGTGGTAGAGTCTCTGCCTGCGGATCCAAGGGTCCCAGGTTCGAATCCCTCCGTTGGCCGGGATTTTTTCATTTAATTTAATTATTTAAAATTAATTCTGATGCCTTGGTAGGCACTCGACCATTCACTGTTGGGTACTAATTAACAGTGCTGTTCCTAAAGTGGCGCTGGGAAACAGTAACAAAGCCTACACAGAACACGAGGCTAATAACCGTAGAAGTTGATGCCGATGACACCAAAAAAAAAAAAACTAATGAGGAGGGCCTGACGCGCATGATGTATTTATCTGTTAGGGAACTTCCTTACCGGTAGAGAGAGTACAAGGTACAGGGACGGTTGAATGGGTTAATATTGTTCGAGAATCAGTATTATTGAATGTATTTCCAACACCAGTAATAAGCAAAATTTATTGATAAAAATGAAAATAATGTTTATCAGTATGTAGGAGTATAGTACAAATAGAGATATCATTTAAAAAACAATGTGACAGATTAGATACAATCCTAAACATCCACAAATATGTACTACCTCTTACCTTTAGTGCAGTTTAATTTCTTAAAGGAACATTTGCTTTGAAAAGTTTTTTATTATAATAAATTGATTCATCTACCATTTAAACAGCGGATTTTATAATAGATGGCTTTGTTTGATTTTAAAGTAGATAGAACAAAATGGATATTTTGATAATAGGTGTTTTGTAGGATTTATAAAGACTATTCTCCATCGCCACTACTGAATGTATTTTTTAAACCACTTATTCCGAAATAATTCTGAAACACTTGCCTCATATATATTTTACAACTATTTCATTCTAACTCTTGTAACATAATGTTTATTTGGTAGCTACTGGCCAATGGCCGTGAACATCACGCCCCCATCGTTGATAGCCATGAATTTTATGATTGAATGTTCTACTCGACGTATTATTATTTAGTTTGAATTTGCCCGAATAAAGATAAGAGGCGTTTGTTGAGTCAAACTTAATTTTAAAAATGGGTGAATATAATGATTCTGATATGGAATTTGATAATACTCCACCTAAACTGACAAATTATGCAAATTATTTAAGTAAAAACTTGCCTAACATAAGTTATATTACTATATATTACTATATTCAACTCCTACTTTGTTACAGAATATACTATTATTTAAATTATAGTGGGCGACTGTTTCTCATTAATGTTGAAGTAGTTTTTTTGTTTGGTTTAAAAACTCACTTTCATAAATGTTTTTAGTAGTTTTCAAATATTTATATTTTGTATTGGTGATGACTCTTGAGACAATAATTTAATTATGGAATTTGAATATATTATCTTATTTATAATTTAACAAGATTTGGTTTAAATTTTTTTAAGGTTTTCGACATTGGCAAAGGCACCAACACTCCCATTACCGGTATCGAGTTCTTTAAACTTCCCGGTTCAGACAAATATGTGATAATTGTTGTTACGCCAAGCAGATTTTATTATTTTTCTGGTAGAGTCAACGCAGAAGAGAAACCCATACTGCAACAAGTTTTCAATAAATATTTGAACATTCCAGAACAAGAAACTTATATGGAATGCATGAGTGACACTAAATTTTCCAAACTTCAATTGTGGTCTGAAAATTTAACCACTCCTAATTCTTTCGCCTGGGTCACTGGCAAAGGAATTTCTTTTGGTCAGGTAATTATATTAAAAATACACTTAATTCTTAAAGGTATTACTATGTTTGCTTGAAATCTACACTTTGTCTTAGGCAACTTTTTTGGGGTAGTAAATTTCGAAATGTATATTTATTTATTTATTGTACATATGGGAAATCCCCATTACAATAAAAAGTATACAAAAATCATTTAAAAGATAATATATTTCTAACTCAAACTCCAACACTTAAGTCAGTCTAATGACAAATAATAATGTAACTATTGTTTAATTTAAAATAGTTTATTTATTAAAAACGTACTTATTAATACTTAAGCACTATTATAACTCACAATTCTAATTTATTTATTACAAATTATCTTTTCTATACAGCACTTATGTTGAAACTTTTTGTCTATCGACATACCGCGCTATTTATATAAAGCCAGCTCTGCACCAGTAGTTCCTAGACGATCTAGAACGTCCTCTATGATTCAGCCGCCGCGAATCGATTTCTTTGGTAGCTTCTTGAATTAGTGCGTTTGTCTCGATATGGCAAGCGCTAGACTTCATATCGCAGGTAAGGTAGTAAACAAGTAGAGCCGCGACATTGCCCCTTCCTTAAGTAATAGTTCATCCTAGAACTAACACTGAATGATTGTAACTGGACCCACTTTTACAATTCTCATTCGTATGGAAATATTTTTTTTAATGAGGTACAGACCTGTCTTTTTGGGTTATGGAGCCTTACTGTCGCCTTCCTTAAAATATCCTTCTGTGACTTGGGTATCGTACTGTTTCTTCTTTCTGGCGATTTGCAGATGCGAGTGAACCAACTCGTGCATATCGTTCATTTTTCTTTGTAGCTGGATAACATAATCTTCATCGGCTATGTCTTTTCCTGATCGGTATCCGAACTCGAGGTCACACGGTAGTCTCATCTCACGCCCGAACAGCACCTTTGCTGGTGTTTGGCCTGTAGATTCATTGTCAGCGGATCTATATGCCATTGCAAAGAGCGAAAGATACTGATCCCAATCTCGCTGAAGGTTGGAAACCACTTATTCACTCTTCTTGTTCATTCGCTCTACCATTCGATCCGACTGTGGGTGCAATGCAGTAGTTCTGGTTTTCTTCATGCCTAATCTGTCACAGATTCCTCAGAAAAGCTGGCTTTTAAAATGTCTGCCTTGGTCACTGTGGATCTCCAAGGGCACTCCAAATCTACTTATGAATTATTTTATTAACACGTCTGCAACAGTTGCGGCCTGTTGATTTGGAATGTCGTAGACTTCCACTTTGTGGAATAATCCATAACCACCATCATGTATTTATTACCACCCTCGGTCATGGGGAATGGTCCAGCAATATCTATTGGAATTCTCTCAACTGGGCTACTGACGTTGTACTGCTTCATGGGGGCCTTCCTTTTTCGTTGGGGTCCATTACTCATAGCACAAGTGGTACATTTCTTACATCTTACATCATCGGAACTGTTCATCCAATAAAACCTTTCACGAACTCTCTGAACGTTTTTCTTAACACCAAGATGTCCTCCTGATGAACTGTCGTGTAACTGACGAAGTACTTCGGCTACTCTATCCTTTGGAATGACCAACTGTCTTCTATTTTCGGAACCGTCATCATTCTCTAGTACTCGCTTTAATAAGCCTTCTTTAGAATAAAAGAGTCCCATTGAGCTAAATACGACTTAAATATTGGAGAGAGATTCGATATTTCTTGCCAAGTAGGTCGACCATTTTCGTTTTTCCATTGTCGCATCTTCTTTAAAACGGGATCGTTCTCTTGTTCTTCCCTAAGTTTGGCAGGGGCCCACTCATCGTTGACTACAGTTGTTTTTAGTAGTCGACTTTCTTTGGATTCTGCTCTGTTGCAGTGAGAGCACTCTGTCGTACTCTTGAAGTCGTTCAATCCATCTGGCGATTTGGCCCTCCTAGTTTTTGGAACAAGGTCTATATTCATGATTAACAGATGACCAATAAAAACTAAAATATGCACAAACAAGATGAGTGACATTTATACCGAAACAATCATAACATTGAGTTCAATTGCTAGCAGTTTGTCTACAAAAAACAGATAAAATAGACATATAACTTATTTTTGTTAAATGTATTTAGTCCGATTTCTAATAGCGTTTCTGCCAAAACAAGATAAAGGACAGAACACTTATTTTTGTTGAATGTATTTGTTCAAATACTTCAACATTTTGGTCAAGCCATTTTTTTGCCTAGAGTTGTCTCTGGCCTTTCTCGATTGTTTCGAAATCGACAAGGTGATTACGTCACCCTTTCTTTCCGCGATACAGCTAATCTTTAAAAACTAATAGAGAGATGCCTAAAAGGGTGAAAAAAATATCTCTGAAAATACTTACAAAAAGTGCAAGAAGAAAGATTTGCTTAAACTTTGCAAATCTTGTGTGCTATACCTGATGAATTTCACCATTAATATCACAATGTGCCTGTATCCAATAATGTTAAAGACACGGTACCTGAATCTTCCATTGAAGATAGTGACACATACATTGAATATTATGACCTGTATGTAGATAGCTAAAATAAGCTAAGTGACATTATGTTTTTCTTTTTGTTACTAATCGATGGATTCTTAGTTTATACTTTGTGAAGACTAATTAATTATGTTTTTAATACCTTTTTTTCCCTAAAGTTATTGTTTATTAAACAGTTTGAAGCTTTTACTGATTTTTTATTCATTTTAACCTGTTGAACAGCGTTTCTCCAAAAAATGTTAGTTATCTTGTTTTTGCAGTAACCCGACGCGATATATTTATGTTTTGTTTTTTATTTATTAGAGGTCCCCACTAATTTTAATTGGATGGCCTAAAAAGGGTCATTATCCAAAAATATTGCGGCCCCTGTAACATAGCAAATATACGAATGTGACCTGAAAGAAAAAAGGGTTGCGTATGGCTATTCTAAACTAACGTGCATAACCGTAATGGTGCAACATATGGTAACACATGGATAAAGCTGTCCTGCTAAGACAAGAGGTCGTATCTACAAAAATTCCGACTTCGAGATTTTTACACATTTGGATGCTTACATTTTATTTCATTATGATACAAAGTTAGATAGACCTATTTTCATTATAAAACATTTCAAATTACATATAAATGTTAGTCACAACTGCATAGCTTACATTACGAAATCTAAAAAGACGTAATTATGTATACCTACTAAAAATTTTCATTTTGTAGATACGACCTCTTTTCTTAGGGCAGAAAGATCCACGCCCCAAGTGTACTATGTTAATGCTACATGATTATTATTTTTTTTTCAGATTGATCTCTTTATGGATAACATCAAATCAATAGAATCGAAAGTAAATTTAGTAAAATACCCCAAACCTCTCTATGAAGACTATTCGGCGCCCCAAAAGAATCCAATTGGAATGGCTCTAACGCAGTTTCACATATTGCTCGCTTACTCTGACTCAATTAAAGGAGTATGTCTGCTCAATCAGGAGGTAGTGTATGAGGATAATTATAACGAAGCATTTGGAAGGCTTGTGAATCTAGTTAAAGACGTAAGAACCGGTGAAATGTGGGCTGTAACGGAAAATTCTGTATTCAGATTTAAAGTTACGAGAGAGGAAAGAAATATATGGCAAATATTTTGCAACAACGGTGAATTTGAGCTTGCAAAAAAATACTCACGGAACAATATAGCTTGTTACAATCACGTATTAATCAAAGAAGCTGATAAATTATTTATTGAGAAAAAATATGATCTTAGTGCTCAAAGATATGCCGAAACAGAATGTAGCTTAGAGGAAATATGCCTGAAATTCATAGAAGCAAAACAACAAGATGCCCTAAAACTGTTTTTACGTTATAAATTGGACACGTTAAAGCCACAAGATAAAACTCAAATTACCATGATAGTAATGTGGGTGTTGGAGTTGTATTTGGTAAAATTGGAGGAACAGAGATTGCAAGGGTTCGAACAAACTGCTGGTTATGCAGATTTGCAAAAGGAGTTCGATATATTTTTGGCTTTGGAGGAAGTCTCCAATTGCATCAAAAATAATAAAAGTACTGTGTACAATTTGATGAGCAGTCACGGCGACAAGAACAATTTTTTGAAGCTAACAATTGTCAACAAAGATTTTGAACAGGTAAGATAATATATCAAATTAAAAGTGCCCTATTATAGAAAAATTCCAATGTTGTAGGACTTTTAATTGTTTAATCACAAACTATTACATTAAAATTATGATTGAGTATATTATATTATTATTATATCGAAATTCGTTAATAATGGGCATTAGAAAAGTGTTGTAACCTGACAAACCGGGTCCTAACCTAGTTTTACAAATATTTACAACCTTGGCCTAAAATACGTCTAGCAGATACCCATGAAGTGATTTTTGTAGGACCCCAAAATTTCGTTTAGAGTTCAATGTAGCTGTACTGTAATGGAGGAACAAAAAAAGTAAACACAAAAATAGATTAAGAATAGTTTTATTTAAACTTATTTCTTATAGCGGGAAGTTGACAATAATGTTTGTTTAGTTTAACATAACACATGTGGCTTTTTCCATGTCTCATTTCTAACCGAAGGAATATTAAGCTCCCATAAACCGGTGAAAGTATGATGACAGTACTACAGCATATTTGTTATCCCTTTATAATGCACAATCATACACACTGCTAATATAATACCTGCATACGTATTGTCTGATATAGTGAACTTCAGCGGTATCACGAAGAGTATGGCGCGATATGAATATGGATATAATTATGTAAATAAGAAGTTTAACCTCACCTGGCGTAACACCTTTCCACTGACATCTCAATACCGTATTTTACGATTGTGCTCAGTACTGCATATATAACAATAACCTGTACGATAACAGAACATCTAATATAAAGGGGGATGCCCGTTAGGCCCACTTTTGAGGTATCTTTTCTTAAGATCCATCCTAGCCTCTATCAGGCTTTGATGTCCACAGATGTGAGAAAAACCATTTTTTAGGCCCTACTATTGAGGTTCTACTATGGGTGGCTGAAGGCTCTTTTTCGGCGCAAGGCTCTTTTGCTCTAATTACCGACAAATCAATGCTATAAATGCCATCTCCGAAACCACAAGCTGTAGTCCCACCACAATCTCACCTCATTTTACCAAAAGGATAACAATTATACTGGAGTTCTATAACCTATGTGATAACGTGATGCCCATATGAGCCTAATATGTCCGTTTACCTAAACATAATACCTAAAATTATATTGTTATCCGCCTCTGTACATATTCAATCTTAAAAAGAACCCAAAAAGTAAATTCTCAACGTTTAGAAGTAAGACATGACTTTACCCATTTTGGCATCATACAGAATGAAAGAAGACATTATTACCGTAATTTACTTAACAATAGGACTCGACAAATAAATGAAATACAATATAAACATCTGTCTACCATCTAAATGAACGCAAAAGATGACAATTTATAGCCACAAAAGCAGGTTATTGGTTTCTCAAACCCTAAAATAATAAAGGGCTTTGACACTTGATTCTTATGATCATAAACCAGAAGGGCTTAGTTTATTAGTTGTTGTGGCTGGATTTACAATAATTGATTTTTATTACCGTAATTCTAATTATTAATTATTGCCTTACGAAATAAAATGAAATGCCCTGACAATGAAATGAAAAAACTACCCACATAACTTAACAATTACAATTTACTAAATTTTACCCAAATAAGAATTGTTCCCCTTTTAAACACATAATTAATTACAAAATGATACCTATAATAAAACCATGCTGCAATAACTGCTCTCCCCCGGCTGTATACATGACTACTATACAAAGGACACTAGGTAGGAATGTGCGTCGAAAACGCTGATCTTGAAATGCGTTCTAGAACGGCGTTTCCGCGATTCAAACCGATAATCGTAGCGTCTAAAAGAAGATACAATTATCGCTAAAATCTACGTACGGGGATCCACACAACAAAGAAAAAGATATCGTCGACAAAAGTAGAACGACAATCGCAATACTTTTAGTCGTTCTCCAAGAGTTTTATATGATTGGAACAGAGGTACTAAAAAACTCGCTATTTCTTTATCCGGCGTCGTCACCATAGGCAACGGTTCACCAAGACAAGTCACGCAATCCAATAACTCGGAAATACAATCCTACAAAACCCTTAGAAGAGAGAAAAATTAAGCTCTTTTAAAACGTCCGTCTGTTTGGTCACCTGATAGGTAACACATAACTACCTCTCGATATACAAATATATAACGAAAGAAGTCACCTTAAAAGTAACGGTGTATAGCGCAACAGAAGTCGTTTAATACAGAAAATAATTTATCTGCTCCCTCGATATCTTTTACTGCGTTTTCCAAATATAACAAAAAAAGCTGTCACCTTATAGTTAAATGAGATAAACCAATCAATATACTTGAAGAGTATATAGAAGGGAGTCACCTTAAAGATAACTGAATCTTACACTTTTTTTGTCAACTGGACGTGAGAACGGCAGGAAGAATTCTAACCCCGTTCTTACTTTTGAACCGCGTATTTATACTTTAATTTTCCCATTTCGTCAATGCATAAGACAAAGAAAGATTGAGTAACGGGCCTATTCAACTTTCACGTAACATAATACCCAGAAAAACAGCCCAAACAATATACGGCTTGTGGGCCCCCTGAGTTCGAGTTTGCCTTTCAACAATTTACACCCGATGAACAAAAAACGTGCAAAATAGAAAGCGATTGATAGTTCCTCGAAAAACGCAACAAACTATTTAAAGAAAAGAATAAAAAAATATCAGACCCAGGGGCGTCGCGTTTCAGTGTCAGGAATGTGTAATGGAGTTGCCACATATTGAACGAACAATTCCTTTCATTTTACAAATTATACATCTAAATAAAATACATTATTGTTGTTTAACACTAATATATCACACTTAAGATCATTTATATCTCGGAGGTAAATTACAATACTTATATTTTAGGTACTTTATTTTTTGAAGGGTTTTCACTATGAAACAATAATATATACTTTTTATATAAACTAAAATTTCCTTGGTTTATTCGGTCATGTTTTAATTTTTTATCATTTAAGCACAAACACTACATGTGTTTCGGAAAAAAATTTTTCCCATCTTCTGGTGCAGTCAAAATTTAATAAAACACCTTCACACGCTGTGAAATAGAAAGATGGGGTTTCTGTTGTTATAAAAATTTTAAACTGTAATCATCCCCCATATTTTAATAAATTTTGACTGTACCAAATGATAGAAAGTTAAAACATGACCGAATAAACCAAGTAAATTTTCCGGCATATTTTGTCATGCAATAAAACTGGTACGTTTGAGATATGCTCCATATAAAAAATACATGGTCGCTAATATTATTTAATTTGAAGCGTCACGGTTAGTTGTGTGTTTTGTTCAGGAGCGTTGGTGGGAAAGGGATAAAGGTAATTCCCAGTAAATAGTTTTATTTATTATTTGTGTTCTGTATATTTTTAAATGTCCCTTAAAATGAATCAGGAGTTACCCAGTTGTAGCAACACTTCTACAAAACGGCATAATTTTTCCAAAGCGGAATGTATCTTAAACAACGTGTATACGGTGATATTGGTGAACATTTTCCAGATTACACTGCAGATGAAATGGTGGGATTCCCAGAGGGCTTTAAATAATGGATTATAATTTCATTTCATTTAAAATATTAAATCCATTAATAATCATAAACCCCTAACTTATTAACATCTTTAAATTGTAATTAATTCACTTTTCAATTTCTAAATTTCATAATTGTTAAATTCACTAGGTAACTAATCAGGAGGACCCGCTATTGGTTTTGGAGTCTGACCCTAACCTGGACTACACTTATTCCTATTCACCGTGGTTACTCGGTTATAGAATAGGTAACCCAGCACACAGCTGTGTCGTAAAAGGCGAAAAACGTGTCTTTGTACTATCTTTGTTACTGCCTAGTATGGATCTAGGTAGTAATTTGTCTTTTCTATTCCCCTTTCACTTTTCGGCAAAATTCTCTCTCTATTCTTATCTTTTTTCTAATTTACCCTTCACTCTTCGACTAATAGCCATGTATGGATCATGGTCTAGTCACTTCTATCACCTTCAAGTTCTCTGGCCTAGTATGGATCTAGAGTCATTGCCCTTCCTCTACTCTAAAAATTCGAATCTACAATAGTTCCCCCAAACCATTATAATAAGTCTCTCTGGACCGCTGTGTGGATCATGTCCTGCAGAAACTTATTATACCCTTTCCAACTTTTCAACCATTGTATCATTTTTGAATAAGTATAGATCACATGGATCGGTTAACTCCAGAACCAATGTCGAACACGCCCTCCTTACTCCTATGTCATGTGTCAGTCTGTCTATGTGTCATTCGTCCACTGTCTAATAGGTACGATGTACCGTTAAAATTTAAAACTTTTTAACTGATAATTTATTTGTAAAATACGAAATATAAGGGTGTTTTTTGCTAATTTTCAAAACCCCTTTTTCAAAAATGTATTCAATGTTTTAACCCATGTATTTTTATTCAATTTTAACTCTGGATAGGTATCTATTGACGTAAGGTAATTCTTTCACCCTTGTTATGTTATGTTGATAATGGGGTGTTAATACACTGCGACCTAAAAGATCTATTGTGCCCCCTTCTGTCGCCACTGCACTAAGGAAATGTCTCAATGCCTATAGCGACCCTTCCAATCCTATTTTCTCAAGGAAGTGTAGGATTTGAAGTGGCTTCAAGTTAGGTAAGTCTCCCTCTTCTATTTGATATCCTCCTAGATATAGTGCCCTTGGATTCTGGAGTGCTACACATTCAGTTAGGATGTGAATGGAGGTTTCGTCCTCCTCCTCACAGAATCTGCACTCACTATCCTCTACTACTCTCAGTTTACTTAGGTGTCCTTTTAGTCGGCAGTGCCCGGTAAGGATCCCTGTTACAATACGTAGCCTGTTCTTGCTCAGGCAGATGCAGGCTTCCGATCTTTTTTGGTTATATTCACCCAGAAGTATCTTGGCCTGTCTCAGCCCCAAGAGATTGTTCCAATTATCGGTTCTTCTACTACCCAATTCTTTTTTAATCTCTTCTAATATTATGTTACAGCTGATACCGCAGAACGGCTCAGGTCCTACAAAGGGTGTTTGAGCCCCTTTCCTTGCAAGACTATCTGCAATCTCGTTACCCTGTACCCCGTTATGTCCCGGGACCCAAGTGAGAGTAACTCTATTTTTCTCGCCTAGCTCATTCAATTGTTCTAGGCATCTCCATACCATTTTTGAGCTGATTACGTAAGAACTCAGCGCTTTGATGGCTGCTTGACTATCGGACATGATGATAATCTCTTGTCTATGATAGTTTCTCTCGATGTTAAACTGGATACACTTCTCGATGGCGTGAATTTCCGCCTGGAAGATGCTTGGGTATTTTCCCAAGCTTTCGGAATGCTTGGTTCTCGGCCCATACACTCCTATTCCAGTTCCTTCTATGGTTTTGAAACCGTCCGTGTACCACTGAATAGCACGTCTTTCGGTTGCAAGCGCAATGGATTCTTGGCTCCATTCTTTCTTGCAGCCCAGCTCTGTGGTTTTGAAGTTTTTCACAAAACTGTACTTCTTTTGCATTTCATCCTGGGGCATGTCCCAGGTATCTTTAGTCCTGAAGCAAGTAGACTTTCGTCTGATTACTCCGCTCCTGATCATTCTATATCGTGTCCTTTTTGCCACATTCTCTATCATCAAATGTAGAGGGGTGAGGTTTAAGATCACCTCCATTGCGGCCGTAGGACAGGTTCTCATTGCACCAGTAAAGCAAACACAGGCTAGTCTTTGTACTTTTGAGATATTAGCTCTCGTAGTAACTAAACTAGTTCTGTTACTCCAGGCTATAGCCCCGTAAGTGATGATTGGTCTCACTATTGCAGTATACAGGGTGAGCGAAACTCGATGTCTCAGCTCCATTATGGGACAAGGGAAAAAGATAGGAAAAAGTTGAAAAGAGGTTCTTAAATGGGATAGAGTAAGGTCCGTTTTAAGCCCAATTTGCATATTTGTCCATATTTGGAAACTGAGGTAATGACGTCATCGATTTTTTTTTTTTTTTCAGAAACATACCTATATTTTTACAAATTTAAAAAGAGCTAATTTTTCTGAACAAATTTTATAAAGAAAAAAATTTGATATCTCCTTCACTTTAAAAATTATAAGCAAATTTGTAAAAAAGAAACAAATAATATATTACTTACAAGAGAGAGAAACAAAGCTTGTATGCATAGTCAATCACTAAAACAAATTTTCAAAGTGACCACCTCCTACTTCTAAACACTTATCCAATTTCCGTCTTACTTCTCTTACCGAAGCCTTACGTAACATTTCTCTAGATAATTCATCGCAAGCAATTCTGATTTTGTCTTTTAAATGTTCCATGTTAACTGATGGTGTTCTGTAAACTTTATTTTTCAAATTTCCCCACAAAAAGAAATCTAGTGGGGTCAAGTCCGGTGATTTAGGCGCCCACTCTATCGGTCCATTTATACCTATCTAATGTTCTCCATAAGTTTCATTCAAATATCGTTGGACAATTCTTGCTTTATGCTCCATCATACTGGAAACACATATTTGCTCGAAGCTGTAATGGCAAATTTTCGAGAAGCACAGGCAATTGTTCTTGAAGAAATTGCAAGTATCGCTCACTACATAAAATTCCTTCGTAAAAATATGGACCAATCAAATGCCCAATAATAATACCACACCAAGCGTTAATTCCGAAATGCCCTTGGTTTTCAATCGGATTGACAAAATGTGGATTCTCAGTAGCCCAGTAATGTTCATTTTTTTTATTGGGCTTACCATTACTAACAAAACGGCTTTCGTCCGTCCATAAAACATGCTGAAAAAATCGATTTTCATACTCTAACGTTTCCATCACTTGGGCAATATAATTTAATCTTCGTTGTTGATGTTGATCTGATAAGTATTCTAAGTTGTGAAGTTTATAATCGTGGTAACCATTTTCCTTCAAAATTTTAAATTCAACTCACGACAGGCTTGCCGAATCGAATTTCTTGGATGGGTTTCAAAATACTGCAAAACAGTGGCAACAGTATTATCAGAATTGACTCTTTTAGCAATTTTTTTTCCCATTCGAGAAGAAAATGCCTTGTTATTTGAACGTAAATTGCGTTCCAATCTTGCAAATATTTTTAAGCTTGGAATAACAAGTTCGGGGTATCTCTGGGCGTATAACTGAACTGCTCTTCTTGGGTTCTTTTGAGATTCCCCATAAACTAATAACATGTCGACTTTTTCATTGTGCGTGAACATTTTTCAAAGCCAAATAATAACATAACAATATTTGTCAACCATTAATTTAATTTGACAGATACGTCTTTGCTATTTGTTTCCAAAGGCGACTTGTTTAAATTGTGACTATTCTGAATTTTTGATTATACTTTTTTTACAAATTTGCTTATAATTTTTAAAGTGAAGGAGATATCAAATTTTTTATTTCATAAAATGTGTTCAGAAAAATTAGCTCTTTTTAAATTTGTAAAAATATAGGTATGTTTCCGAAAAAAAAAATCGATGACGTCATTACCTCAGTTTCCAAATATGGACAAATATGCAAATTGGGCTTAAAACGGACCTTACTATATCCCATTTAAGAACCTCTTTTCAACTTTTTCCTATCTTTTTCCCTTGTCCCATAATGGAGCCGAGACATCGAGTTTCGCTCACCCTGTACATCCATCGCAGTATGTTTGGGTTACATCCCCATCGTTTACCCCCCATGTTTCTGCATACCATTAGGGCTTTTGTGGCCTTATTTACTACTTCCTTCTCATGTGTGTTCCAGAGAAGTTTGTTGTCCAGGGTTAGGCCTAGATATTTGACTTCATTTTTCCATTCTATATCTATCCCGTCTAATTTAACGGTTTTGAGATTAAGTTTTCTTTTCCTTGAAAAGGCTACTAGTGTTGTTTTTGTAGGGTTTATACTAAGTCCCACTTCACGGCACCATCTTTTGGTATGTTCTAGTCCTCTTTGGACTATATCACACAGGATATTACTAAACTTGCCACTAGCAAATATGACTATGTCGTCGGCATAACCTTGACAGGGTATGCCGAGGTCAGTCAATCTGCATAGAAGTTCGTCTACGATTAGGCCCAACATTAGTGGGGATATAACTCCTCCTTGTGGACATCCTCTGGTTGTGCAGATGGAGATGGTGTCCTGCCCTATCTGTGTCTCTGCAGTTCTCGAAGATAACAGCTGAGCCATCCATCTGGATGTGATGTTATCTACTCCTCTGTATCAAATCAAATTTATTTGTTTAAATATTAAAGTACATTACCTAATAGTAAAAAAATAGTTATACAGAAAAAAAAATTCTTTAAATACATCTGATTGAGCATGGAACCTAGGCATTTCTGCCTGTTTTGCTTCTGATCAATCAGATGACTCTATTTATGTACATATTTTTTTTAGAGACAGGTATTAAATTTTACATATAATTATTTATTACTTAACAAAAGATACAATATTTAAAAATTAGAACAAGGGACGAAGAAATTCGACAGAATAAACCGATAAATAAAAAGATAAATAAACAAGAGACAGTACCTTAGGAAAAGTAGACAAAAACTACGATGGTCCTTTTGGCTTTTAATATGTTTTTTATTTATAATATGTTATCATTAGATCGTAAATTTGTTTTTTGTTTGTTATTAAATATTTTTTTATTTCAATTTTAAACTTTTTTGTTTTGATTATTTGCCTGAGGTGTATCGGAATTATGTTAAAAAATTTTGGGCCAAAGAATGATAATGACCTTTGACTAAGTGATTTTTTGAAAAATTGTACAGGAATCTCCATATTAGCGACTGAGCGTGTTAAGCGGGTATTTTTTTGAGTAAAATTTTCAGCATTGGTATATATTCTCATTATACATTGATAAGCAAAGAGTAATTTGACGTTTAGTATGTTCGATTCATCGTACAATTTATTTGTAGAAAATAGTCTCTCTTTTTTTAGGATAATTTTTAAAATAATATTTTGTGTTGTCTCTACAATTTTAATAGTGGTGTTAAATGCTCCACCCCATGCTACTATGCAATACCTTAATATAGATTCCACTAGGGAGTTATAAAGTATCATTATATTTTTCTTTGAAAGAATGTCCCGGAGAACATAAAATTTGTGCATTAGGGCTCTCAGTCTATTACTAACATGGACAATATGCTCAGACCACCGTATGTATTGATCAAGTATTACACCTAGGTATTTAATTTGAGAAACTTTTTCTATCAAGGGGCAGTTACAATCGCTTTTTTGACAGTCACTACTATGCAATTTTATACAAAAGCTGTTAGGTTGATTAACGATGGTTGAACTAAAAGTAATGCATTTTGTTTTCAATACATTTAAAGTTAGTAGATTGTTATTTAACCATAAACTTATCTTTCTTAGGGCCGTTTCTCCAGCGAGTTTAACCTCTTCCCATTCTTTTCCAGCGAAAATAATTACCGTATCATCCGCATAGCATATGATATTCCCAGATAAGTTATTAATTTGTGTAATGTTGTTCATATAAACCAGAAACAGAATTGGGCCCAATACTGCTCCTTGTGGGACCCCCATCTTTACTACTGATTTAGAACTTCCGGTGTTGCCAATTTTTACGCTCTGGGTTCTATTAGATAAATAATCCCTCAGGAGCCTTAATGCTAAACCCCGTATGCCATAGTTATTTAGTTTGTCAAGTAAAATGTTATGGGAAACGGTATCAAATGCTTTGGCCAAATCAAGAAATACTGCAGCACATTTTAATGATTCATCTACAGCGTTAACCGTCTTTTCCAAAAAATCAACTACCGCATTTTCAGTGCTTGAGTTTTGTATAAAACCGTATTGACAATCTGTAATAACATTATGATTATGAAAAAAATTAATTAATCTACTTTTTACTGCATTTTCAAAAATTTTAGCGAAGTTGTTGATAACAGAAATTGGCCTATAATTTGTAAGCTCACTAGGGTCTCCGGATTTGTATACAGGTGTGACAATTGATTCCTTCCATTGACTTGGAATTTTTCCTGATTGAAAGCAAATATTAAGGATATGCGTTACAGGAAGAATAATATATTCATTTATATTTTTTATTGTAGTTGCTGTTAATTTATCTGGACCAGGTGCAGAGCTATTTTTTAATTTGCTTATTAAAATAGTTACTTCATTTTTTGTTACGGGTTTAAAGAATATGTTGTTTTCAACTTTATCATTTTTAAGAAAGTTTACTGCTGGTACTACCTTATGTATTTTATTTGCCATATTTTCACCTAAATTTGTAAAAAAAAATATTAAACTCTTCGGCTTTTTCTTTGTTATTGTTTATATTATCATTATTTTCTGATTTTATAGATATGTTTTCAATTTGCTTAGTTTTTTTTGTACTACCTGTTATGTCATTAATGATTTTCCATATTTTTTTATAATCGTTTCCGGCTTGTGTAATTTTATTTTGATAATAGTCATTTTTTGTTTTTCTTATTAAGGAATGAAGTTTGTTTCTGTAATTTTTATACTGGTTTTCAAGTTCTAGAGTGTATTTTTTTGTTAGTTTTTTTTTAGAAAGTCTCTATTTTTTATTGAAAGTATTAAACCTGTTGTTATCCATGGTTTCAGTTTAATTATATTTTTTGTTTTAATTGTAGATTTGGTGCATTTTTGAATTTGTTGATTTAG
The DNA here is from genome assembly GCA_927349885.1 of Psylliodes chrysocephalus. NCBI lineage: Eukaryota > Metazoa > Arthropoda > Insecta > Coleoptera > Chrysomelidae > Psylliodes > Psylliodes chrysocephalus. The sequence continues at coordinate 13,479,719 of OV651816.1, forward strand.
CTTATTGAAAAATAAATCGTATGCTTTTTGTGGTTCAGCCGTATTAATTACATCATTCCAATTTTCTCTGCTTAAACAATGTTTTAGATTATCAAAATTTATTATGGTCACTTTGTTTATTGATTGGGGTTCCTCATTTTTTTGTGTAGGAAAAGATATTAGTATAAAAGGAGAATAGTGATCTGTCATATCTGTGTGAAATATAATTGGCTCAAGTTCGACGTTTTTTATTAGGTTTTTATGAGTTCTAATAAAAATATGATCAATGGCAGTTTTTGACTCATTTTGTACTCTCGTTGGTTTATTTATATATGATTTAAAACCTTTGAAATTCATTATTTTTAAATATTTGTTTGTTTCGTTAGTTTCTTTTTTTAGTATATCGATGTTTATATCACCTACATATATTTCTAGATTTTGATATTCTATAGAATTTAGGTATATTTCTAAATTATCTAAGTACATATTTAAGTCGGTTGCCGGAAGTCTATAGAAGGCGGTAAGCCCAATTTTACAATTTTTTGGCAAATTACTAGAAGTTAAAATAGCTCTAAGAAATTTGGTTTCATTTACAGGTACGATATTAACATTCACTGATATATTATTTCTTACATAAATTATGGAACCGTCGCATTTGTTAAATATTGCCTCATTGTAGTGAATTGAAAACTGAGGAATAGAAAAATCATGAATATTTTTTATTTTACCTGTTTCTGATAATATAATTACATCAAGTATATCTTTAGCCATTTCAACATATACCAGTAGCTCATTAAAATGTTTTTGTAAGCTTCTAATATTAAAGTGAACTCCCAGTCCATATCTGTTTTTGTCTACCCTTCCCTGTATAAAGTCTTCGAAATTATTAACGCATTCCGTCTGAATCTCTTCATCGTCTAAAACGTTCAAAAATTCTATCATATCATGTAACTATTGAGCACCCTAAATATTTTGTAGAAATTACATGTTCATTTATTTTTTTTTACTTAAAATAGGAAATAACGAAATATTGATGATAAATAAATTTCAGAAAGAAGAATACAAAGAATCAAAGAATATATTTAGAATTAATTTAATTTTTTTTTTTTTATTTTTTTTTATTTTGGTTTTAGTTTAATAGTAAATATTCATTCAGCTGTAAATACAGTATTAAAATCATTTCTGTTCCTTATAATATATACTTTACTGTCCTTGTTTACGTAGATTTTGCCATGTTCTGTCCATACATTTTTTAACCCTTGTATTCTGATGGCCTCGTTTAACAAATTCACTCGTAAGCTAGTAAGGTCCTCTCTTATGACGATTCCTGTGCCCTTTAGTAGTTTTTTCTTGCTCTATATCATTTTTTTAGTTTCCAGATCTTTTAATTTTAAAAAAACACCTCTACTTTTCTTTTGTTCACTTTTCCCAATTCTGTAGCACAATAAAATATCACTTTCGATGAGATTTAGAGACATATTTTTATTTAAAGTTTCTATTAGGACTTTTCTGGTATCTTCTTTGGAGGTCTCTTTCATACTGAAAACCCTTAAGTTAGAAGATCTAGTAGCTTGGTCCATTTGATCAATTTTAGACTCCATTTCGTCTCTCTCACCACTAAGTATATTTATTTTATTTTGTAAATATTTCGTTTTATCTTCAATTTTTGTATTCATTTTACCATAATCCTCTTTTAGTTCCGCCACTGAAGTTTCGATATTTAGCAGCTTATTTTCCATTGTTTGTATTATTGCTTCTGTTACTTTTTTTGCAATTTGACTGATAAGCAAATCATTTTTAATAGCCTTGCTTACCGCTAATTCAATTTCTTCGCGGGTTTCTCTTGTTAATACCATGATTCAGTTATTTTTTTTACACTAACTTATTTCAAAACAACACTATAAGAACTGTATCACGTTTTTATTATTTTATTAGATGTAATTCTTGCTTTAACTGTATTTATTTCGGGAGCTCAAAATTTAACTGCTATTCGATACCGGCCATAGGCAAGTGCTCTTTTTACAGATTCATGTGGCGTGTTGTCAAAAGCTCCTTCTATGTCTAGAAAGGCACACACTACCGTTTCTTTGTTTGTCAGTGCATCCTGGATTACATCAGTCAACTGTACCAGGGCAGTTTCTGTAGATCTTCCTGCTCGGTACGCGTGTTGGCTGTGGTGGAGTGGCACCCTCTCCAGGACTTCTGTTCTGATATAGTTATCAACAGCCTTCTCCATTGTTTTTAATACAAAGGATGTGAGGCTGATTGGACGGAAAGATTTAGGATGTGTGGTATCCTTTTTCCCTACTTTTGGAATAAAGGTGACTCTGGCCCTTCTCCATGCTTCTGGTATATATCCCAGCTCCAGACTGCTCCGGGATAGCCGGATTATGTATGGTAGTAATTCCTCCTGTACCTGCTGAAGCAGGGCAGGAAATATTCCATCCACACCTGGAGACTTAAACGGTTTAAAAGTGTTTACGGCCCACCTTAACCGATTTCTGCTGCATATATGCTTGGCCACTACAGCGGCCTCTCTTGGGGGTCTGCTTACCTTAGTTGTGTCCCTTATTAGAAAAGGTGTGCTTCCAGGAAAGTGAGTTTCGAGTAAGAGGCGAGCTCTTTTCTCCTCACTCTCCGTGAAGCTTCCATTTGGTTTCTTTAATGCCATAACTGTATCAACTCTCCCTTTTGCCAGGACCCTGTGCAGTCTCGCTGCCTCAGGTGTAGAGTTAATATCCTCGCAGAATTTTCTAAAGCTGTTATGTTTAGCTTTCCTGATTTCTTTCACCCTTACTTCTCGTATTAATTTTAAACTTTGTAGGACGGCCTGAAGATGACAATGTTTTGTCGAAAGCGCTAGCCAAATTGTATTAAACATTTATATATACACACTTGAGTACTCAATTCCTCAATTCAACCCAATCATCATTATAAAATGTATTGCTTAGTATTTCCTGATTTATTATTTTATTTTTAACTCACACAAAATTAATATTTACTGCAAATTAATAATTTTTTTCGCACAAATGTCCTTCTTGGTATCTAATTGGACGACTTTCTGCAAAAAGGAAGCAATCCACGAATTTGTGATTTTTAAACTTTCGCATAATATTGCATTAAGAACCGTAACATTTACTGCAAAAAAAGATCCAGGCCACATTCTGGTACCTAGCGTTATTTGTTAGCCAATGAACCAACCGACTCAATTTGTTAAGCAAGTAACCTACCTGCAGAAGCAATCCAAGCGGCTTGGTTGCTTTCAGCATAATAGAGAAGAGAGTTGGTGACAGTTCGTTGTTTGGTTCTATTTATTCTAAAAAATGGATGTTGAGAATAAAAAAGTTATCTGTTTAAAAACACGTAAGATACTTCTTGATAAAAAAAAAACATTTTCTTTTATTGAGGACAACACGTATGCTGAAATATATATCAGAAAATCAAATAGGTCGTCCGGCATTATTTAAAGACTTGCTAATAAAACTGTGGCTAGAGGGAAAAAGGTATAAAAGCCAAAGATAGAGGACAAAAAATTTGTGATGCACTTATAAATGATTGCATACACTTTTATGAACATTGTGACAGGCTCCTGGTTCACCTACAGTGAATCAGCGAGTCTGTGTGGCGCTATGAATGTAATTCCCGAATAAGGGTTGCTCAGGCGCCAGTTTTGATATCGCAGTTTGCTCTGCGACCCTGTGGTACACCAGAGTGTACTCAAGGTGAACTCAGTGGAGGTAAAAATAATTCCAGGCGGTCACTGCTAGGTAGCCACTATACTAGAATAAATAAAAATAAAACACTTCTTTCCTTGACACCTCGTACCCTACGGTACCCTGAAAGAGAACGGTTAAGAACCAGTAATAAGAGAAACACAGGAATATGTACTAAAATATATATTTCCAAAAAAAATAAATACAACGGTAATTATATATTAACGGCTCCCTATATGCGGAAAATTTATTAAAAATAAATTATTACCAATGAAAACTAATTAAATATTAACGGATCCCTATATCGGGAAAATTTAATAAATAAATTACTTAAGCTGAAAATTATTTAAACCTTTAAATATTTACAGTTTACTAGCTCAGGAGGCCAATCGGATTGGGAATCGTGAAACGCCCAGTATACGGAAAATGTATGAAAATAAATTAATACACTTAAAAACAATTTAAATATGACGAAAATCAGATGCAAGCACATAAATGAAATCAGAATTGTCGGAGTCCCCTTGTATCTTAATATCCCATCGATGGGAACGCAAAATTCTCGTGGACTGATAAATTAGGTTTATTTAAACGGTGCTTTGAATCGGCGATCGTATAAAATAATATTTACGAATTTTGCCCAGCGTCTAACGAGAGTGTATGTGTGAATTTAATTTTACAGGAGCCGTCTGACTTCATTCAATAACTAGTCGTGAACAGGAGAAACGGAATGATTCAAATACAATTGAATGAAAAAAAAAAATAATAAAAGAAAATAATTTTTGCACGAAGTGAGGCGCGGAAATTAATTTAAACGTTTTTTTTTTTTTTTGGGAAGTTAGATACGTTGTCAGAAGAGAACACTCTACGCTGAGGATAGTTCCAACTTCCAAAAAAAATTAAAACAATAAATAATAAAAAAAAAAGAAATGAAACAGGTCGAACCTCTCACTTCGGTACTAACTGGGCGGTTTTTACAGGAAATTGGATGTAGTCATAGACTAAGAGAACACTCGGAATCTAGTCCATATCCAACCTCAAATAAAAAATTGCCAACGGGGTCCCACTGAGGGATGAAATAATAATTCCTGGGTGTGAATCAAAATTCTTGTTTTGTAACACGGGTGTCCCAACTAATTATATGAAAGCCAATATAAAAATAGAAAGAAAAATAATATACGGTTCCTACCTTTAACAATCCAACGGGCTAACAAATTCGGGATTTAATATCGCGGCACTAAACGGCGTCGTCACTATAAATTTTTAGAAAAAAAAGATTGGTGTTTCTCGCGTGTCGGGAGTCAAGAAGCGGCATTTTTAGCTTTTCATCAATTTATGCCTTTTCGGTAAAGAAAGTGGGGATACCACTACTACAACCGGCTGTTTACAATTTAAAGATAACAAAAAATGCCCTTATAGTCCTTGACAAATATAAGGTAGATAATCCATACGAAATCGACTCTAAAAATGACTATTCGGATTTCGGGAAATAGAAGAATATTTTAAACTACGAGGGTACTCGCAATTGCTGAAAAACGGTAATTCCTGGGAAACAGAAATACGGGGGAACTTCTACAAGTTTTCAGGCGGGAATTAATTGAAATATACATTTTCAAGATGAATTAAAAATAAAATTTAGTGACTTCGTCACAACATATAACCGGCACGGACAACGAAGACAATGTGGATGGATTCAGCGGAGCGCCTGATTTTTACTGGAACCTGTGATGGTAGAATAAATTTAAAAGACAATTACCTACTTCCTTTAACAATAAAGTATCTTTAACCGAACATTAGTGCTAAAATTTATTTTACAGAAAGAAGCCGACCCACAAAAACCAAAAAATACAAATGAAATATCTTCTATTTAAATTTGTAAGGCTAGGCCACATTAAACAGATGTTCAACCGCCGATCTTCAGCAGCAGATCGTCTGCTGCAGACAAATCCTATAATTTTCGAGAATTTTCTAATTTATCTTGTGGCATGATATAATTATCAATGGTGGAGTGTATACAAGAAAATGTTTGGATGACTGGATCGCTACTTCCTTAATTCAAAACAAGAACTGTTTAAAATGTGAATGATTTCTTTGTAGAAAACTGTTGCATCTTCTTCATTAGGTGCACCAGTTAACAGATCATCTACATAAAAATTATCTTTTATTGAATTTGATGCATTTGGAAAATTTGTCTGGTGTTCCAATGATAATTGTTTTACACCAAGTGGCGAGAAACGGAGCAGAAGTAGTTCCGTATGTGACAGTATTTATCATGTAGGTCTGGATTATCAATATATCCATAGAATTTTCTGGAAATGTCTTTTTCATGTACATTTACTTGTCTATTCATCTTTGCGACATCTGCAGTAAATGCCACATTATGAAAGCGAAAACATGTAATCATTTCAAAAATTTCTCTTTGTACTGCTGGACCTTTCATTAAAATATAATTTAATGAAATTCCAGAAGCGTCTAGAACAACTCTCATCTTATACAGGGTGAGTCATGAGGAACCTTACAGACTTCTACCATATGTAGAGTCCCTTAAGGGGTATATCATATGAGCATTAAAAAGTGGCAACTCCCCTTCGTTTTGTGAATTTTGACAAAACTTTATATGGCCGTAAAATCTACAAGGATTACTAGATTTCTTTAATTTTTTGGTGGAGCATTACACTGGTGTCTAGCATTTAATTCATATCATCAAAAGTTAAAAATTCCAGGATTGGCTTAGGAAAAATTAATCTCGACGATTCATATCAAAAAGTTCGCCCTGTATAAGATTTTTTAAATTATAATAAGATATTTTTAAAGTACATAGATAGACAATCAAAACTGTGTATGTGACATTTTTGTCACCTTTTTTTTATTAAGGTTCGATTTTGGGTAAAACTGAAAAACCACCTTAAGGGGTCACATAAATTATGTTATAACATAAAGAAAACATTGTTAATTGTATGCATTTGAACTAAACGAGCCAAACATAAGCCTTTAGTGAGCTTACTAGATCGTTAAATTCATTTTCGACAATTTCCAGATCCGGATTAGTTCATTTTTAAATTTTAAATAGAAATCGGCCTATTTTTGTAGACTATAGAAACTACTCAACTAAATTAAACATGTCAATAATCAATAAATAAATTGTAGCCAATAACAATAACGAACAATAAATTCACACTTATAAATAATAATAATAAATGCTATTTATTAACCTCTAATAAAAACTGCACATTTTATTCTTGCAACTAAGATATTATGTGGTTTTATTTTTATTATAAATACCTAGTAGGTACCTATGTATCAAGGTAGGTTGTGATAGTTTGACGTTTGTTTGTTCTTATTTATTTGTCATTTGCAACCATTATTTATACGTGTAAAATAATATTTCGCTTTGTTTTATCTATTTTACAATAGTGTTAGAATTTTTGTTGTTGGTGTTGTTATTCAAAATGCCCCATAAGTTTTCAAATGCAGAATATGCAGATATCATTTTTATGTACGGATTCTGTAATGGGAATGGCAGAGCTGCAGCAAGAGAATATCATAGAAGATTTCCTGGTCGTCGAGTTCCCTGTCATTCAACATTTGCATCAGTTTTTAATTATTTGCGAGAACATGGCACATTCCCTAAAGCAAATACAGAACGAAATGTAGATCATGAGCAGGAAGATAATATTCTTGATGTAAAGTAAGTCGACAACTTTATGTTACCCAATCAAAAGTGACTAGTCTTACGAAAAAATAATTTACACCCATATCATATTCAATTAGTTCAGCGGCTACACCCTGGAGATGAAATCCATAGGTTGGAATTTTGTAGGTGGATTGCAAATCATAGACCAGTACTGTATAGAACATTGTTTACAGATGAAGCACAGTTTACAAGGGATGGGATAAATAATTCCCGTAATTTACATGTGTGGGCAGTAGACAATCCCCATGCTGTTCGAGAGTTTCGGTCTCAGTTAAGGTTTTCTGTGAACGTGTGGATTGGTGTGATAAATAACCAACTTATAGGACCTCACTTTTTTGATGGCCCTTTAAGAGGACAAGTTTACTTAGACTTTTTGCAAAATACTTTGCCTAATTTACTTCCAACGTAGGTATCCGAGGGATGTATTTCCAACATGATGGAGCATCGCCTCATTTTTTAGTTGCGGTAAGAAACCATCTAAATAATGTTTTTGGCAACAGATGGATAGGACGTGCAGGTCCTATTTCATGGCCTCCAAGATCCCCAGATTTTAACCCCGTAGATTACTATATTTGGGGACGATTGAAAGAATTAGTATATTCACAAAATATTAATGACCGACAACAATTAATTGATAGAATTATCCTTTGCTCTAATGTTATTAGAAACGATCCCTTGACTATCCGTAAATCAATAAGGCACTTAACGATTCGGCAGCAAAAATGCGTAGAAGCTGGAGGGTTTCATTTCGAACAACTACTGTAATTGTTAATTTATTACCATGATTTTATTTTCTAGTATACATGTTATCATTATTCTATGTATGTAGTATTAGTTTTTTTTTAAATTTCTTAGTTGTTCGTTATTCTAATTCGTTAAAATTTATTTATTGTTTGTTGATGAAATTTAAACGAAATAAAATATTTCTAATAAATACATATGAACTTATGTTTAATTTATTTGAGTCTCCAAAAATGTACAGGGTGATTTTTGTTTAAAAATTAATTAAAAATTTATAACTAGGCCTGGAAATTGAATAAAATTATATTAACGGTGTAGGCACTAAAGGCTTATGTTAGACTCGTTTTAGTTCAAATGTATACCATTAATAATTTTTTCTTTAAGTTTTAACATTATAATGTGACCCCTTAAGTTGATTTTTCAGTTTTGCTCAAAATCAAAACTTAATAAAAAAATTAAAGAAGATGTGACAAAAATGTCACATACACAGTTTTGATTTTCTATCTATGTACTTTAAAAATATCTTATTATAATTTTAAAAAATCTTATACAGGGCGAACTTTTTGATATGAATCGTCGAGATTAATTTTTCCGAGGCCAATCCTGGAATTTTTAACTTTTGAGGATATGAATTAAATGATAGACACCAGTGTAAAGCTCCACCAAAAAATTAAAGAAATCTAGTAATCCTTGTAGATTTTACGGCCATATAAAGTTTGGTCAAAATTCACAAAACACCCCGTATATTAATAACGAAGGGGAGTTGCCACTTTTTAATGCTCATATGATATACCCCTTAAGGGACTCTACATATGGTAGAAGTCTGTAAGGTTCCTCATGACTCACCCTGTAAACTGCATAATGTGGCATGTAATATCCCTGATTATCATCATTAGTTACCAAAGACATGTGGCCTAATTCAAGATATTCTTTCATGAATTTGGAATATTCTGATTTAAATTCAAGATTGCCATCAAACCCTTTTTCTAAATTATAATATCTTTTTAACGCCATTTATTGTGACAAATAAATTACATTATCTTAAAATGGAAGTCTTACTACGAACCTGCCATGTTGATTGCACGAAAAATTGTGTTGAAAATGAAGTTCACATACATTTTCTTCTTTTGTCATTGGACTTTTTTGTCGGTAAATCATGTTTCTTTGAAACCTTTGATTCCACTGCTTTAGCGTGATTTTATTCAACTTTGAGAACAAAAGTGAAATCAATATTAAATCTAAAAGTGCCTTTTCTGATAACCCTACTGCTGTAAAACACCAATATGTGTTTGGAACGTTTGAATCGAGTGTAGCTCAAAAAGTGACACGATATAATTTAATGAAACCCTTTTTTTGTTTTCATAACGTTTTTGTAATAAATTCAAAGCAACTCTGTAATTTGCTTCTGAAGTATCAAGATTTGATACAATTTTCAATGCATCTCATTCTAAAGATGATTTTAGTTATTTTTGAACTGTTGTCAGTGTGACATTATCCTCAATTAAGGACTGAAATAGATCATGAAAATTGTCCCATTTATGAATACTACCATCTTGGAATATTAATCGGTGGTAATTTTATTGCCGAAAACCTATATCTGTTTTACCATTAAATTTTTTCAACATTTCATCCGCATGTGATAACGTTTCATAATAAATTTCTTCAAACCATTGTAATTGCATATATTTCTATTTTTATATTCTCAAAGTGCTTTTCTAAATTAGACCGTCTCACTTTTAATTCAAATACCTTCGGATGTAGATTGTGCTCTAAATATGATTTAAAGCGCACAATTTTTGCAAAGCGCTCTTTTTTGAATTAACAAGTCTTTGTCTTTTGATTTATTTTTGTCCGACATGAAGAGCCAAAGATTATCAGAATAAGACTCACTCACCCTTTGTCTGCTTTTGTATCTGACTAGCAGTCCTCGCCTTGTGTTGCAGGCTCACTCCAGACACCAATGTCTTGATTGAATTGTGAATGAATGTATTTTGCGCAGATATGCCTATATCTAGCTCGTGGAATCAAAAACTATGGATGAATGTGTTTTTACCTAAATTGTATTCCTCAATGGACTATTATATTTTATTTTGTATTTGATCACTACACAATTCGAAACTAGTAAAAACTAATTAACTAAAAACTAATAAAAATTATTTCTTTGCTAATATTTTACAAGCGACGGTTGACCCACAGAATAACGAAATAAATCCTAATAGTAAAAGCTAATAATGAAAGATTCCTACCTTAATTTCCAACAATTATTTCCAACAGTTATAACAGACTCTGAAAATTAAAAAACGACGGTATTAACGGTGTTACTAACTTCGGGAACTTGCACACGAAAAAGATAGGAAAAGAGAGAGAATTCGCGGGGATCTCAGATTTATAATTGAATCGGTGAGTTCGACAACCGTACATGTCCAAAATTTGATATTTTAAAGTAAGATAGCCATTTTGTTTAAAACTTGTCTCTTCATCGATTTAGCTTAAAAATCGTACTAGATACCTAGTCGTTAACGTAGTACCTCTAATTCCACCCCTGAAATTAGGCGAAAAACCGTACATATTCGTGACTTTTTATCGTTTTTCTCGGAAGGCTGATTTTGAACTCACCGATTCAATTTATGTTCGGACTAGTTGGGTTTACGAGTGGGAGTAGCCACTGTTTGCAAATCGGAGGACTGATAAAATGTCCTTTTGACATCTGCAAAAGTGGTCAGATAATGTACCTGAATTTGAGCGTTTAAAGCTAGATTCGAATTTCTGTAAAGAATAATATATTTTGATTTACGGAGGTTTTCGCAAATGTTTAAAAACAGGAATTTTTAGGAAATAAAAATACGGGGTTCTTGAGAACTCTAAGAGGCGAAAATTAACCTGAACTGAACATTTTTATAATTAAACTAAAGGAAAATTTAGTGACTTTGCCACAGCCTTTTCCTATTATACCTTGTTCAACTCATTGTAAGGTATATTTTTTGTGTTTAAAATGTTGTACGTGTATAAAATGTTCACTTCAATGCATTCACAACAAAGTTTTAAAATGTTTTGCTCCAAACGATACAAAAGTCAGATTTAAATTTACTGATAAAATTATATCCACTAACTTTTTTAGTAACGTTTCCTTGTAACTCTTGAATTCGTTCCGCCTAGTTTAAAATGAAGTACCTATAGTAACATCTTCAATTACCCGCATCATGTTGTAAAGCCTATTGAAGTTAAAATTAAATAATAAAAAATCCTCCATTTACAGAAAGGACCTTGATAATTGTTCTATGGTTATGGAGCGTTCGGTATAGTCAAATTTATTTTATAAATGTAGCTCCTTGTAGCTGCATAATACAATTGGAATTTTTTTTTAATTCTTCTAGTTCCTGCATAAAATTAAACAAAAAAATCTTATCAAATTTCAGATAGTCCGACAACACATATTTAAAAACAATTTCCACGACGCCCTGGATACACTGAAAAGCCAAAATAACTACGAACTTTACTATCAGTTTGCTCCGATACTTATTCAAGAAATTCCAAAGTACACCATTAAAGTTATCATAGAGCAAGGAAAAAGATTGGCACCCTTAAAACTTCTTCCTGCAATGGTAACGTGTAACAGCGAACTGCACGCCAAGGAGATTATTAAATATTTAGAATTTTGTATAGATAAATTGAAGAATGCCGATAAAGCTATTCACAATTTTCTGATTTCGCTATATTCTAAATATGATTCAGATAAACTTATGGAGTATTTGAATTCTCAAGGACAGGAAATCACAATGGTAAGTTATTTGTGCAAAAATACCAATTCATTTTGAAATTTGATGCTACTGGCGTTTATGTCGATTATGATATATACACTAAAGTGTTACCCGAATCGCACTTTCTCTTTCTTCACATTATTAATTTACGTGTCAGAGTCCATTAAAACATAATACAGAATACATATAGTAATTAAATAATGAATTAATTTGAAATATATGCATATTAAATATTAATATACAATTAATTAAAAATCTAAACTCACATATACGTAAATGTTTACTAAATTATGTTCTAGAAATAATTAATTCCATGTTAAGTCGATTAGCAGATCTTATTATTCTATGAATAAAAGAATGAACACTATAATTTGTTCTATAGAAAGATTGGGAGAGTTGTGTGTTAGCATTCCTAGTTGCTCTATAGGGTACAGAGAATCCAATTTGGGATAACAAATAGGGACAATCGGCATATGAATTATGTTATGTAAAACTTTAAGTGCTCTTTTTCTACCCTTCCGATCCCCGTACTATCACACTGGTCCGTCACTGCTATATCCATTAATTCCACTGTTACTATATCCATTTATTCCCTCATTTCCATTATGTCAGAGTAGCGTCGATTTTCATTATTTTCGAAGTGTTTCTTATCGCCTTGTTTGCTACTATTTCTGTTACTTTTTTACTATTTTTTTTTATCCAATGCTATCACCCTAATCCGTTTGACATCCAGTGATTTCTGGGACATCTATAAAGTTACAAGAGATGAGACAATATACCCCGTTAAGTCAGATGATGAGTGGGATCTCTTTGTGTTACTAAACTACTTAGAGAACTGGGAAAAGGGCCTTAGCAGAATGGCTGGCAGATAGGTACTGCGAGGTCACGGAGTTATATCAAGAAGGCGAGTTGGTACAGGAGAAAATCAGATTCCTGGTAGATACAAATAACTGCTCGGAGAAAACAAAACAGGTGATCCCTTGGATGCAGGAACAGACTCCCCTAAGTTGTACGAAATACTTCGAAAACTGAAAGAGGAGACGACAAAGGAGGAAAGAGGATGATCTTGGCGGCAGTAGACAGTTTAGACCGGCCTAAGTGCAGGAAGATCCTGGAGAATCTTCCACAATACAGGAACATAATTAGTTGCAGTTGGAACAGGGTTGGGGACGCCAAAGACAAGGCACACAAAAAACTAGTAGACAGCACTGTCACAATTAAGGCTAAGGAATACACAAACGAAGCATATTGCATGAAATGCTGCACGGTGCAACACATAGCGAATCAGGTGCCCGTATTTTAAACAACTGGTGGCGGTTGCACGGCATAACCGAATAGGTCTGGGTACTAGAAGAGTAAGCATGGCAAGTGTGACAAGCGCCACAAATCCCCTACATAACTAACTAAGGATAATATCAGGGTATTGCAGGCCAACCTGGCGATTAGCGAACCAAATAAAAAATATGTTAAACATTCTTATAGCGGGATTACTTATCAAAGGTTGGATGTAGCCGTCTACTTCAGAAATATGAAAATTCCAATAAAATGCATTTGCTCCAATCAAAGCTACGTGGGATTGCAGCTAGATAATTTCAATATGGTAGTGGGATATATATCTCCAAACATCGGGATAGCCTCATTCACTGACAGTATACTCGACCTCTGCAGGGAATATATCATCCTGGGTGACATAAATATCAAATTCCCACAATGGAGGTCCCCAACTGCGGATGAGAGACGCGACTACCTCACTGGAGAAATGGCAGCGCACAACACCAGTGGGAAGCCTACATTTATCAGGGAGGACACATTTATCAGGGGGGCCACATCCAAACATGCACCCCAAATGATAGTCTTTAAGGATGATGGGGTTGAAAATAACAGGTGTTAGTGGGTCGGCTTGTCCGAAAACTTCCTTTTCTAATATGCCATGCTTATCTAGAATTCTCTCTATATTCTTCAAAAGGAAGGATATTAGAAAGAGTGGACGGTAGGATTTTGGTAAGGAGGTATCTACCAGCCTTGTTTATATACACAACTTTTATCATCCTCCACCCTAGCGAAATATAGCTCCTCACCAGGCTTGCTCTAAATAGTCTCACTAGGAGGGTTCCTGTTCTTTTTGCAGGACAGGACATTTGCTTATCTGGGTGATTTGAAAGGGGAAAATGAATTAATCGCGCATTTCACGGCGTTTGGAGATACAACTTTTGTAACGTATTTCCAATCTTCCTTCTTGGGTCGTGCGGTAGATTTCTTAGAAGGAAGGGGCACGGGTTGTATGTCCTCCAGAATTGCCTGGGAAGTGTTTCTGTAAAAGAACCTCTGTTTCCTTACCACAGTCTTTTTATCGAGCCTACTTCCTGTTTCGTATCTTTGGCGATAATCTTGTGAAGTCTGGTGCTTGCAATTAAATATGATATACTCTTATAGAACTCCCTCCACGATTCCTGTTTGGCCTTTCTGATGACCTTGTTGTACTCATGACCTTGTACTCTTTTAGGGACTTGTCATATTGGTCCCAAGTGGTCTGATTCTTTAGCTCGTTTAAATAGATACCGAACTTTTTCTTTGGTGTTATTTCTCAAAACGTTTGTGTTAAAATCTCGACGTACACTTTAAAAACATTGATAAAACAAGGAATATGTATTAGTATTTGATGTCGATAAAACTTTGGTTAGTAAGCCGGTTTGAAGGTTGTGATAAAAATAAAAAATATTTTAGCTAGTAATCTCTTTCATTGATATATTTTATGTGCTTGTCAAAACAATAATATTGATATTTTACAGATAAATTACGATATACATTATGCGCTGAGATTATGTCACGAACACAATCAAAAACGAGCTTGTGTACAACTTTTTGCACTATTAGGAATGTGGAAAGCAGCTGTAGATTTGGCGCTTACTATAGAATTAAGTTTGGCTAAGAAAATGGCCATTATGTCGCCTGAAGAAGATGTCGAATTGAAAAAGAAACTTTGGCTCAAAATAGGTATCAAAAATAACTTATTCTGTCAATATTATTTACTTACTGGTCTTTTATTTCAGCTGAATTTGTTGTAAAAGATAAGGACGATATTCAAGAAATCATGGCGTTCTTACAACAGTGTGAACTTATAAAGATTGAAGATATTTTACCGTTCTTTCCAGATTTTGTCACAATCGACTACTTTAAGGATGCCATTTGTAATTCTCTGAAGGTAAGTAACAAAACGACAAGTTTCTGCATTCACTTTTTTACCTACCATGCTACAAAGTTTGTGTTGTTAACTGTATATTTTTAGGAATATAATCAACATATTCAAAATGTAAAAGACGAAATGGAGGAAGCCACTAAATCTGCAGAGCAAGTGAGAGAGGAAATAGAGTCATTTAGAAATCATCATACAATCATTAATACTACAGATACTTGCGAAGTGTGCAACAAAACGTTACTCATAAAACCGTTTTACATGTTTCCCTGCGACCACAGGTTCCACAGTGATTGTCTTTTGAGTGAACTATCACCTTTTCTGGGTAAGTTTATAATTTTTTTATATTTTTGGGATGGAATATATTATCATCCATCAACCACAAGCATCCACTATTAGGTACAGGTTTCCTGCATATTCTTCTGGTTTATGTTTTGAGCGGGGTCGTTCTAATTGACCTGTACCTTCATCTGGGTCTGCCTCAAATTAAACAGTTTAGGCCTTATAACCGGACTATTTTCATATAGACAGTCTGACATAGGCGACTTTAATTATTTGTCGCATTATTGTGTTTGGTACTTTATCATCAGTCTCACTAGCTATCTGACCCATTCTCAGATTGTTTGCTGGCCATTTTGTGAGTGTTTCGAAATCGTGAGTTTTTATTATTATACATAAAATAATACAAATAGACATACCTAATGCGTTGGTTCGACATTTCTGCCTGTCTTCTCGCATCGTGTGGAGAGGATGTTTAAATTTTATAATGCATTCGTCAATTTAGTCATAACATCTTGCAGACCGGCCCTCTGTCAATAGCCACCCGTGCATTTAAAAAATACATAACTCCTATTCATCTGTCACGTATGCAACATTTCAACACAATCTGCCTTTTAGTTCGCAGCGTCTTGCCTTGTTAAGGTACCATTTCGGAACGCGTGAATGACGACATACGACCTCAGAAGCGACGACAAAGGAGACCAAGAACGGTCTCTTCACGTCTGAACCCATGCAATTATATAAAACACATTTCGCAAGACGCGACCAGTGCGAGATACAGAAGTCGACGACAGGTAGATCGGTCTAGGGGTAGAGCGTTTGCAGCCTGTCGCACTCAGTCCTCAGTCATCGCTTGTATTTCGATGTGATTAGTCGATATTTTATAGAAATGGTAGTTGCAAAGTTCTTTCGATGTAGGCAGTGTTTCTGATGAAAATTTGCTGGAACAGTATGGGTGAAAAAAACCGTGGATCTGAACAGTAGATTTTAATTCAGGAGGAAATAATTATAATTTGCAATGTAGTAAATAAAAAAAAAACAAGTATGTAAGAAACGAAAAATAAACATTTTTCTACCTAAATTAGAAAGTAGGTAAACAAAGAATAAAAACAAATAATAACATTTTTAATATATACTTAACGCACGGAAACAAAAAAAAAATTAAAAATAATAGGTATTTCTTTTAGATCAGTCTGAATCAGATAATTCAAATACGTTGTGTTTGGCATGCATGTTCTTTTTATGATGCCCTATTAATTCTTTGTTGCATTTTAAATAAAAACATAATGATTATCTTGAGGGTTTTTTTATGGAGCAAACCTACAGTAATGGATGCTTATTACGCTGCTTTTACTTCAGTAAATTTACTAGAGAAAATATTCTTTGACCATTTGCTGAAGAATGAGGCAAACTTAATAAATTAAGAACAAAATTTGTTAAGTTGGCGAAAACAGTAGATTTCATGCCTAAAACAGGAGAACAGAGACAAAAACAGTGGATCTACTTAAAAACAATAGTTCTGGCATCACTGATCGTTCCTCGAATTGTCGTCTGCGGTTGTCCGGTCGCCTGTCTTCTTGCTTCCCAAATGCAGCGGTCTTCTTTACAGTCGCTTCTGTTGTCGCTTACATTCACTAAAATTTCTAACGAATTTTCGTTTCTTGTTGTCATGCGCTCCTCAGTTGGACGAGTCCATTCTACAATGACGAGGGGAGTGGTGTATTCCATCACACAAAAGAATCGACGAGTTGTCGTTTTGGTCTCTCCTTCTTCATTTCCGAACCGGCATGCCTCTCATAGGCAAATATATCGTTTTCGTTAATCGATGCTGCACTTGTCGCTTAACCTCCGCTTAAGCCACATCTCTTCAAAATGTGGTGCATCGTTCTCCTGTCGCACTCACCGAAATGCGTGAGGTCAGTAAATTCACCTCGTTGTTGTCTCGTCTTACAACAATAGCATGAAGTGGTAAACTTCTATAAACAAGTACATCGTTTCTCTAAATTAGTGTATATACAGGGTGTACCAATCTTGTGGAAAAGTTTGATATCTTCCTTATTGTAACAGATATATCTTTGTCGGTTATAAGCAGGTAGGGTTATTTTTGGTCCAGATTGCAGCCTCTTGGGTCTATTGTGTTCCTTTGCTTTCCCCGTATTCAGTTACTATCTTTGGAATGGTCATGTACCTTTAATTAGTTTTAATAAGTTCCCTACCAAGTGTTCCTGGAGCGTTCTTTCTGGTTCTGGGCCGAAAAGGGTGAGACGCCGCATAGCAAGAGCTTCCATGCAGAGTCTACACGTGATGGGATATCATTGTGTAATCCCATCACATGAAGGTGTTTCAGCAAGCAATGTCCCATTAGTAATCCTACAATGGTGGATATTTGAGGCCTTGAGAGTTTAGTACCTCAGTAGCCACGCGTGGGTTTAGTCCTCTTATCTTTGGTGTGTGGTGGTCATCTACCTTCTCACTGCCTGTTAAAAGATATAAAAAAATGTATTAACAAAATTTATAGGGTGGCTTAAGGGTCACATTTTAAAATAACATAGTGGTATAAAGGGTGTTGCATGATTCAGATACGAATATCATTCACTATTTTTAAATTAATTGCAGGTTTGTCGACCCTACATTTAAAAGCAGAGGTGGTTTCTTAACATTAAAAACAACCGAGAGCAAAAAAGTGAAAGGGCTTTGCTAAAAGAATATGCATTTTTGAAAAAAGGGTTTGCTACAGGAAGTTTTTAGTAAAAAGTACATAGTTACAAATCATTTTAAAGAAGAAAACAAGGGTATTTTAGAGAATAGGTTTGTAAAGCATTCGAAGTTTGTAAAACATTCAAAGTTTGTAAAGCATTCACGAGAAGATATTTGAGTGAAAGCTGCTTTCTTTACCTCAGAAATAATTTAAAGTATCCCTTGCTGGGGATTTCAACTTTACAAAAGTGCGCTGCTAATATAAATCTGAGATATGGTCTTGGATGATTTATTTAAGTACTCCAATAATATGTAATATCTCCTTCGTGTATTGTATGTATATACACATACTGTTCATACATCCTAGAAACTCATAAAACATATCTTTTATTTGAGATATAAATATACATTGTATGTTTCTTCTGAAGTCCAACGGGTCCTTGTTTTCTTCTATAAAATTATGTGTAACTACTTTTTACTAAAAAGTTCCTGTAGAAAACCCTTTTTTCAAAAATGTACGTTCTTTTAGCGAAGCCCTTTGAATATTTTGCTCTCGGTTGTTTATAATGTTAAGAAACCATCTCGTCTACTTTTAAATGTAGGGTCGACAAACCTGCAATTAATTTAATAATCGTGAATGATATTTTCAGAATAATACTCGAAAATCTTACCATAAGCCTTTAATTTCAGTTTATGCTCGGTCCCTTTATTACTTCTAACGATTTGTATTTGTAAAAAAATAAAAATACTACGGCTAGGATTTTTGACGTCAATATATATCAATAGATTTATATTCTATTGAATTTGTTTAATGTTTTTTTTTGTAAATATAACAAATAGAAATTCCGAAATGTCTTACAAGCTAAATTATCATTTTTTCCCTTTTTTCACCTATTTTTGAGAAACAAATGTATTGTAGGTCCCGCAAAGAGGAACAGACTGAAGGAGTTGGACAAACAACTACAGACTTACAACAATTCTATAAATATAGACAATTTAAGTACAGGTTCCACTGGAATGTCAACTAGAGATATGATTAAATCTGAAATAGACAACATTTTAGCTTCAGAATGTCTGTACTGTGGAGAAAATATGATAAGGAATATCGACAAGCCTTTTATAGAAGAACATGAGTATGATTTAATTATGAAAGAGTGGGAGTAGTTTATTTGTATAACATTTGTATTAAAAATGCACTATTTAAATTTTTATTTGTAGCAGCTTTAGTGCTATGTAAATGCTAAATAATGCTCAAGTTGTAATTTTCCAGATCCAGCTATCCATTATGGTCCATCGATAGTTTTCTCATGTCTCTGATATTTTTTCAACTCACACCTATTTATCTATTCCATAATAACCAGTTTTCTTTGAATTTCGTCCACTTCCCCTTATTCCTCTTCCCAATACTACTATATCCTTTTTTAATAAGGTTATACATTCACATTCTATTTATATGTCCAAGTCAGTTGATTTGTATGTTATTTATTTTTGTAATGTTTTGTTAATTGATTCAAATGTAAAGGGAATTGCTTTATTTTAAATATTAAACTTATGTACATATATTATTATTATTATTATTATCTATTGTTTAATTCTATTTTTCCAAATATAATTTAGTTTAAAATTAAAAAGTTATTATTTCATAGGAATTATGTATTAAAATTTTTGTAAATAAATTGTATTATTTGTTTAACAGATTTTTATTACTTTAACCCCCTAATTCACAAACAATCTTTAACAATAGAGTTAGGCGATATTTCACAGGCTGTTATATACATGGAGGTGAAATTAGTATTTAAATTTCTTTTCTTAAACCTTTTTGTAATGTATTTAATAAACTGTATTATTATATATAGACATCACCCTATACAATTGATTTCTATTCTGGTATCTTGTACTGTTTTATGCTATATGGCGATAATGTGGAATCACCGAATAAAGACACTTTTAATTCAGCATTCAATCGAGTTTTATTATAAATTGGAATTGAGGGAAAAATATAAAAAATATTGTAGTTCCTAAAGTAATAAAGTCAGTAATAAGTTTAAATTAACTGAGAACTGATAAATTAAATAACAATTTAATTAAAAGTGTAAAAATGTCAGTGGGCAAATTGAAACACTTTAAATTAGTCGAAGGTAATTGGACTTCGTATGCGACATGCATAGAACAATATTTCAAAGTGAATACAGTTGAAGAAAATATGAAGACAGCTGTGTTAATAACTGCAGTGGGAGATGAAACTTTTGAGCTCATGGAAAGTCTGTGCAGTCCGCAAAACCCGCAAGATCAGACATTTGCCAATCTGATCAAAGTACAGTAGAATACCACAATTGTAGATAGTGACTCATGTTGTAAAGAAATTTTATAGGCCAATCAAATTAGACGTATACCCTGTACAAAAAAAGGTATTTTTAATAGTTGTTGATTTTTTAAATACCGACAAAAGCAGAATATTCAGTATTAATTAATAAACAAATTAGTCGGGTATTGCAAAATTTATTTAATCTCTTACAAATTTACGAAAACCTTCTTCTTCTACTTAACCTTTTTCTTCTACTCACTCTTCAAAGGCTATACGTACAGATAGTTTCAAAAAAATTGAGAAGATCGCTATCTTTATAAATTTTTTGAATAACTAATTCATTTGTTTATTACCTTCAGAACAAATATCATTTTGTTGAAATAATTTTAGTAATTTGACTGGTCTATTTTTAAACTGTTCACACGTCTTCCAAGCGATTGGTAAAATGGAACGTTGCCGGAGTGTAGCTTGCATCTTTATCTATCGGTAGATAATGTCCAAGATCCACATTGTCGTCGCAGATTAAAGTGACGTTATTGGCAACAACGCATTTGAATCTTGCTTGGATGTTATTTTTTATTCAATGTATTGAGAAGTAAAATATTTTTATATAAAAATATAAGTTATGCTCTTCTAAAAATTTGTCTTATTTAGGTTACATTATAGCATTTTATAAATATCTATACAAAAAAAAATATGATATATCTCTGCGTCTAGAGGGAAGAAATCATGGAACTTAGCTATCCTCTAGTAATCTAATATAATAAATATGTATTCATGCATTGTTGTATTCGTTTATTATTATTCACCAATCTAGAGTTATCATCGTTCACCGTTTAAGGTTTTAGTGAACCTTTGCAATATTGGTGCCTTATACTATTTAGCTAATTTTGTCCAATCGTTCAGGTGCTTTATAGGTAGCTTCTTCTATCCCACATGTGTAATTGTGTTTGTGATATAAGGTGTGTTCTTTTATTCAATAATTATTCCATCAGTGATTGATGTCACTGATTAATTTCTGGTGCAAGATATTTGCTCTGAAAATAAGAAGCCGATGGTGAACTTGCACCGCTGGAAAAAAGAATGATTGACACATACAATCGTCTTCCCATCGCTTAATTTACGAACGGTTTGCTGCAAGCGCTGGATGCAGCGCTGAATAAAAGAACACGTCTACACCTACATCTACGTTTGTGATATATTAGTACTTGATTTCAAGAACATTTTAATAATACATTTATATAAATATTTTGTTTTATTTGAAATTTTCATGTCTCGATTGCGATTTTACTATAGTCTCAATTTCAGCTGTATTACATTACACAAAGTGTGTCAACGGATGGACTTAATTATACTTGTAAAAATATTTATTTTAAATTAAAAGAAAGTTTTTTTTCATAATTTCTCAATGTGAATCGAATTTATTTAACAAGCAAAAGATATTATGAAGAATTACTATTTTAATTTAAAATAAATATTTTCACAGGTATAGTTAAGCCCATCCGTGGACACACTGTATAATGCTGTAGAACTAATTCATATTATAACATCTATAGAACGTTTCAGAGCAACTTTCGGGGTAAGTACCGTAAAAGTGCTAGTGTGATGTTTTTCGAACTTCACTTTGTAACATCTGTGAGATGTACTATAAAAGTCTTGCCGTTGCTGACATTCGACGGTTGCAGGGATATTAGGGGTACATTAAAAGTACATCGCATGCGAGCTTAAAGAGCCTAAAATTGCAGCTTATTAACGTAGATGGGATGTTTTTGTGCAATGCAGATAGCTCCTAAAGCATGCCAATGAATTTACATCAAAAGAAGTACTGGAAAATGTAAATCAACCTGGTTATGCCATTTGTCGCGTCATTCAATGTGATGAATAAAATCGTGGAAAAATGTTTCAGTACAACGAACACTGATCTTAAACATTTGGAAGCAGTTTTAAAGGATTCCGGGGTATCACTATAACTCTTAAAATTCATTGCAAATATTGCATCATCTTAAAGACAGCGTTTCCTATTTAGACACTGATTTAGGAATTTGGTCTACACATTCACAGAGAATTCCTGACTGTCTGGAATAAACACAAAATGAATAAAGTTGACGACTAACGCTTTGGTCAGCGACTTTTAAGAGCAGTTGTTGAATTTTCGTCTAATAGGATTTAGTTTATTTTTTAATATATGATTATTTACTAGTTGCGTATGTACTTTGTTTCATTTATGTTTAAACGTTATTAAAAAGTTTGTAGTTTTTAGATGTTAAAAAAAAAAATAAAATAGTTTGCGATTTAATTGAGCTATTAACGCGCAATATAAATTATTTATTAGTATATTATTATTATTGGTTTAACTTTTTTCAATGTTTTCTGAAGATCCGTATGTCATTTTTTTAAATTCATTTATTAGGAGATATTGGGTCCTATGATTGAACGTTTACGTTATCCGGAACGTACATGTTAGGCCGAGTTTTAACAGTAACGAGGCAAGTACGTATGATGGAAAACCGTTAAATTAGAACATAACAGGCGGAAAATATAACAGTAATGTGTTGGAAAAAGTTTTCCATCATACGGACTTGCCTCGTTGCTGCTAAAACTCGGCCTAACATGTACGTTACGTATAACGTAAACGTTCAATCATAGGACCCATTATGCCTAAAAAGTAAAAAAAAAATTAACAAAAAGGATCTGCAGTCAATATTTTTAATGAACAATACTATTTTAATAATCTGGAAAAAATTCTTGGTGGATTTTCCTTAAAATTTTCAAAATATAGGGTCGCACTGTGTATATACAAGGAAATTCACAAATAAGGTCTTAGTGTATACCTACTGGAGAAGAACCACTAACGCGCTATTTTTATGACCTCAAAGACGGTGTTGAACAGTGAAAGCATTATCATTTACATTATTTCAATAAACAAAAATTTTATGAAATTGATAAACGAAAACGTTTATAAAAGATTTATTTTGTCAAAATTATTAGTAACTATTTGAAAACCCTCTAAGGTAAGGACTAAAATTCTTAAAAAGTTTAAACAATGACATACCTAATAACTATTGCGTGACATTAATATTTAAGTTAAAATCACTAGAAGGCAGTAATAAAAAAATTGATACCATACAAAAAAAAACCTAGTCAAAGGAACATGGATTAACTTGTGAAAAATAAACTTGTTGTTTTAATATATCAAAATCATACTTGATTTGACTAATTATCTCTCTACAGGGGGTTCTGTGAAAAATTGCAATTTTTGTATATTTCAACTTTATATAACTTTTTACTCTTCTTGTATATAATGCCTGAAGTATATATTTTTGTTCAGAAACCATTACGATAATATTCAGGGTATATTGTAAAACAGTGACACTCACAACCAACTTTTTGGTTCACCCCTATACATGTATTTTTTTTTGAAATAAAGTGTCGTTTATACACATTTATATAACCATATATTTTCATAATTTAATTTTTTCCATTTTCTCAATTTTTTCCACTGTTCATTATTCAGGAACTAGTTGAATACCATTAACATATAAAGGCAAATCTGCATAGATGTATTTCCTGGGTGGCCAATCACGTGTTAAAACGGCGCTAAACAAGCTCCCAATTGTGAATTCTCTACAGGTATAAATTTATAGTCTCGAGTTGCGAAGTTTTCAGTTTTTAAAAGGGTAGAGTTCCCAATTGAAAAGTCTCGAGTTGCGAATAAACCAATGATACGTTCCGCTTTGGGGTCCCTCTTATAATCGGAGGTTGAAAGTATTTGGAAAACACATGATAATTTTTAGTTTTAAATTTATCTGCAATATATTGTTAGAAAACGAAGGGGGTATAAATATTAATTACAATTAAAAATCCAAATATTAGTAAACACCACTATAATCGTATGAATATTGAATACAAAAACACATGTAATGACGTAGCGAGTGGCCAGTAAGTCTGCGCAGAGAGATCGACCACGTTGATTGTACTTTTCAGAATGCCCTGTGAAACACCAACATGATGCCGACGAAAAAGGTCGGGGTATTTAGGCATCGTCATCAACACGTGCTTATCTCCCTGACCAGAGGCGACTCTAGGTAAAATTGCTAACACGGCCAATTCTGACGCTAGTGACGTTCTCGGCACTACTGTGTCAATTGGACATCTTCTGAAAAATAAATTTATATGTGGAGACCACAGCCACCACCCGGCTCAACCACTGACGGGACTGAGACCGATAAATATAAGCGATAAAAATAAAGAAAAACATGTGAGACCACAGCCACCACCCGGCTCAACCACTGACGGGACTGAGACCGATAAATATAAGCAATAATAATAAAAAAAAAAACATGTGAGATCGCAATCACCACATCCGGCTCAACCACTGACGGGACTGAGACCGATAAATATAAGAAATAAAAATAAAAAAACATGTGAGACCGCAGTCACCACATCCGGCTCAACCACTGACGGGACTGAGACCGATAAATATAAGCAATAAAAATTAAAAAAATATGTGAGACCGAGGTCACCACATCCGGCTCAACCACTGACGGGACTGAGACCGATAAATATAAGCAATAAAAATAAAAAAACATGTGAGATCGCAATCACCACATCCGGCTCAACCACTGACGGAACTGAGACCGATAAATATAAGCAATAAAAATTAAAAAAACATGTGAGACCGCAGCCACCACATCCGGCTCAACCACTGACGGGACTGAGACCGATAAATTAGTATTATAAACATTAAAACATATCGGGGATACGAACTTTCAAAAGTAACTGTAACGTATGTTTAATTTTTTTAAAACAAGCTGAATCTTCCATGGACCGTTCGGCCATTCTGATTTTATTTACTTTTCCATTCTTAACAGTTTTTGATAGTTCTCTAAAGTGAACACTGTACCAGCATGCACAACTTTTTTTTTACGAAAACCACAGGGCTACTTAGACGAATACTCAGGTTAGCCACCAAATTTTTTGTAATGTCCCTCCTAGTACAGCTTCTGTTTCACTTGGAGTAACTCGGTGGAGCATGATTCAGAACAATGCCTTTTTCCAACTTTATTTTCTTTAACTAAGATTATTAACCGCTCTTATTTTATTATCACTTGTTATATGCTTCCGAAATCTTAAAAACTTTCTCAAATACCTCGTAGGACTCTGGGACGGAACTTTAACTTCACCTAATTATATGTGAAAACTTTCAAAAATTCGCTTAATTCCATGTAATTTACGTCGTTCAATACGAGAACCTTGAAGATCTGTTATTGTCATTAAAGCTTGGTCTTCAAATAAATCACGACCAATAATTACATCATAATCCAGAATACTCTCACAAACAAATATGTAAATGACAGAAATATCAACGTCATAAATTTTTGTACACCCTGTACATTTATTTTTGCACTTATCATGACATTTTTTTGTAATACTCTTTAGCAGAATTTTACAAATAAATACTTCATTTTTAAATCAATCTAAACATTTTTTCAACATTAACGATAAATATCTCTACAAGAGCCTAAATTAGATGCCCTTCAATTTCAAATTTCTGTTGTATTTGCAAGTTTATCAGCTAGACAAAAATTAATGTTTCGGCGTTTGTCAATAGCAACTTTTGTAAAACAATTTAAAATCGTATTTTGTCAATAGCAGCTTTTGTAAAACAATTTAAAATCGTATGTCCACATTTAGCGCAAATAAAGCAACCATCATCATTCTCGTTTTCAGATTTTGTTTACTGTATGAAGCAGCGGCGTTGGGTCTTGGACTCTTCACATTTCTTTGACAAACGACTATTAATGGCAGAATATTTATCAACATACAAGTGTTTTCTCAGATTAGGTGACTTAACATCTGCTTTTTAAATTCCATTTAGCAAAAGATAACAAAAATAGTAAAAATTCTTTAATTGTCCGACAATTTCATTGCCATTATTATCTAATTTAGAAATACTGTGAATAATTAATTATACTACGTCACTTTTATTCCAATTAGCTCGAAAAACTTATCATCGCAAATTTTTCATGAACGTTACGTTTCGGTGGAAATGGCTCAGTAAACTCCGTCTTAAAAGTAATCAATTTTTAATATTTGGTTTCACTGATCATATCAAATATTCGTTCAGTAAAAATCAACCAACTCTGCCTAATATTTTCACGTCATATCATCTTATACTTTATAATTGTAATACCACTCACCCATTTGTTGGATTCACTTAACTCAGGTCGAAAATATCACAAATTTACCTGCTCAGTTGATGCCTGTAACGCAGTAACTAACTCTGATAACAATATCTGAGTACCACTTTCACTATTTTTTAAAATCCATTTTTTTTCTATTGTTCTACACCTAAGAAATAGCACAATAATTATTTTAAATAACTGTTCACCAAAAAGTCATTAACGGTAATTAATTAATTAATAACAATGCATCAACAACAGCGTGAGTCATGAGTCCTATAGCACTTCTGATGTTAGAAAACGAAGGGGGTATAAATATTAATTACAATTAAAAATCCAAATATTAGTAAACACCACTATAATCGTATGAATATTGAATACAAAAACACATGTAATGACGTAGCGAGTGGCCAGTAAGTCTGCGCAGAGAGATCGACCACGTTGATTGTACTTTTCAGAATGCCCTGTGAAACACCAACATGATGCCGACGAAAAAGGTCGGGGTATTTACGCATCGTCATCAACACGTGCTTATCTCCCTGACCAGAGGCGACTCTAGGTAAAATTGCTAACAATATATTCGATTAAAATTTTTATAAACAACTTTCAAAACACTGTTATTTACTTCGTGGCCCTCATGACGTCAGCGCCACCATCATGCGCGATAAAGCCACCCTGGGTCGTCGTTATTTTATAAAAAAATATATGTGGAATATGGAATAAGATTTAGTTTTATTTGTCTTATCGATATTTATTTGTTAAAAAACAAAAATGATCTCTGAGCGAAACTTTACATATTACTACCTATATTTTCAACAGGTATGTATCATCCCTAATAATTTCTTTTTTAAATGGATTAATTCACGATCAAGTATTCTCAAATACAAGTGGTTGGTGTAGTATTGTCACTGTCTATTCGCTTACTGCCTAGTGCGCTGGTTTTCTTTCTCTCACTCGTGTCCATCCTGACTGGGGAGTAGAGGCACACCGCTAACACGCCCATCCTGCAATTGGAGCGTCCTCGCGCCACATATTTTTTTTCTCCTGGGCTCGTCTGACTATGTGTCTCCGAATAACACTGAAGCCTATTGGCTTATTGTGTTTTACCCCATGTTAGTTCATAGCACCCACTCTATCACCTTTGTACCTTGTACAAGCCTGTACAGATCCTTGGGTGAGTGGATTCTATACTTTGTTGGATCAACCTGGGGTTGTCCAAAAAGAGCCTGTCTTTTGCGATCTAGAGCTTTACATTCGCACAGTATGTGTTTGGCCGTTTCTGGTTTCTTGTGACATAGTCGGCACATGAGTTCCCCATTGTACATGCCAATTTTGTTCAAGTGTCCCTTTACTGGGGCGTGCCCAGTCATGAACCCTGTTATCACTTTCAACTGGTTCCTATTCATTAAGAGTAGTTCTCCAGTTCTTTTGGGATATGGTCTGCCTATGAAGGCTTTTCCATGTGCCTGTTTTGGGGTGCTTCCCCAATAGTTGATATGTTGTTCCCGAATCATTTATAAAACCCCGGACTGTACTTTTTGGTACTCCTGGGTTTGTGTCTGGTTCCGGTGTTTCTTCTGACCCTCTTTTTGCAAGTTCGTCAGCCTTTTCGTTGCCTTCGATCCCTTTGTGACCTGGCACCCAAAATAGTTTTACTCTATTACGGTCTGCCAGTGTTCTTAGTTCTTCAATGCATTCCCATACCAGCCTCGACGTAACTTTCTGACTCGATATGGCCTTAAGTGCCGCTTGGCTGTCTGACATTATTTGAATATGCTGATTTTCGACAGCTCATCTTTTTGCACATTGCAAAATTGCGTATACCTCGGCCTGAAATACCGAGGAATGTATTTCTATAGCATAGCTATGGTTAGTATCAGGGTTTTTGGAGAATACTCCTGCCCCAGTGCCTTCGCAGTCTTAGACAAGTATGTATACCAGGTTTGTTCCTGTCGTTGGGCATTGGGCTCCCTTATGGTGATCTCCGCTCTTTCCTGTATTAAAACCTCAAATAAGGGAGTATTAAGAGTACCTCTTGGTTAAGTGGTCTGATCTCATGTCTAGCACGTCTCCTGTCACTAACCTTGAGATACTCATGTGACCTGGCCTAATGTCAAGATTTCCCAGTGTATCCCCTAATCTGTAAGCACCTAATCTTGCCTCCCCTTGTATCACATAGTGAAGAGGTGGGAGTCCTATTAGTGCTTCCATTGCAGCAGTGGGGGTTGTTTTCATTGCCCCCGTTATTCCGAGGCAGGCAAGTGTTTGTACCTTGCTAAGCCTTGTTATTGCTTTCCTTTGCTGTGTCTTTGGCCACCACACCAAAGCTGCGTATGTTATTATGGGTCTCACCACCATGTTATAAATCCAATATACCATGTCTGGTTTTAACCCCCATTTTTTTCCAAAGGATCGCCTTGCCATCATTAATGAGGTTTCCGCTCTCCTTGTGGTTCTTTCTAGATGCTGGTTCCAGGTAAGTCTCGAGTCAATCATAACCCCAAGATATTTTACCTCCCCCTTAAGCTGGATGCTTGCACCTCTTAGGTTTATAGGCCCTAGTCCCTCCAATTTCCTCCTGCGGGTGAATGCAATTATGTCAGATTTGTTTGGGCTATTGTTTAGTCCTTCCGCCTCTGTCCATTTTAGAGCCTCTTGCATTCGATCTCTTACTATAGTGTTGTATTTTCCCTGTGCCATGATCACTCTAGATCATCGGCATATCCCAGGGTTCTATGTCCCTTATCTTTGAGAGCCCTAAGCAGCCCGTCCACTACAAGGTTCCACAGGAGTGGAGACAGCACTCCACCCTGTGGACATCCTCTCGCTACCCGTGCCGCTGTTGTCTCTCCCATAAGGGTTGTGTGTATAGTTCTCTCCCTTAACATAGAGTCGATCCAGGACACGCATGTGTCCTCGATTCCTCTGTGTTTGAGAGATCTAATGATCGATTCAACGGAGGTATTGTCGAATGCACCCTCGATATCCAAGAATGCTCCCAGCATTACCTCCTTGTTTTCCAGTGTTTTCTCCACCCTGGAATTATAAAATACGAAACAGAACTACTGTTATGACTTATAAATATTATCATTAATGTTCGTTTTCGGCGCTAAACCATTAATTACTCTTTCAATTAATGGTGGGATTGCCACCATTACAGTACACATTAGTGGGATTGTCACTATTTTTTCAATTAATGTTGGTGGATTGCCACCAATACAGTAAACATAGTGGGATTTCCACTAATTACTCTTTAAATTAACATTGGTGGGATTTCCACCATTACAGTAAACATAGTGGGAACGCCACTAGTTTTTATTTCAATTAACGTTGGTGGGATTGCCACCAATACAGTAAACATAATGGGATCGCCAGTAGTTTTCATTTCAATTAACGTTGGTGGGATTGCCACCAATACAGTACACATTATAGTGAGATTGTCACTATTTTTTCAATTAATGTTGGTGGATTGCCACCAATACAGTAAACATAGTAGGATTGCCACTATAATTACTCTTTCAATTATGTGTGGTGGGATTGTCACCCTAACGCTAGTGCTACTTTAATAGAGAGTTATTGCAAGTTCACTTAAGGTCAGTCACTATTAGTGCCGCTCTTATTTTGACATGTAAGCATGCGCAGATCGTTTATGTTCTAAAACTTACTATTAAATATTGTTCCTGTCCTTAATTGTGGATTCGAGAAAGCAGTCGCCAGTTACAACAATAACCGCGATTCTTTAGGTGCACTGCTTATTTCAGCATCATTAAGTTATCGCTAACGCTGTGTTCGTCTTTCATTTTGATAGGTCGATAAGCCATTCTTTTATGGAATATGCGTTGACGTCAGGGTCATAGCTGGTAAGTCGAAAACAATGCACAGGCGCGAATGTCGGCATTTGCGTGTTATATTTATCTGCTCCTGCAACACTCGGCATTGGCATAGCGAACGACTACATAGTCATCTTGGAATGTCGGGTTAAATCAGCAATTTCTTCCCGTTGGGCTGCTACAAAGTATAAATGTTTCCTGCCACTTAAAGTTAGCACGCTTTGAACTATGTAGGTTCACATTGTCTTCGACATCGACAGTCATTGTGTTCGGCTGACGCACTGTCACGAGGTTCAGGATTTTCGTCCGCCATTATCACTAGCACTAACTTCTAGTTAAATTACTAATTATAGTCTATTAACCACGGTACGCGTATTGATCCCACTTCTGATAACAGAAGGGATTTATCATCCCTAATAAAAAGGTCTAAACTACTTTTTAAATGGTTTAATTTACGATAAAGTATTCTCAATTACAATGATGTATTGCCACTGTCTATTCGCGTACTGCCTACTGCGCTGCTTTTCCTTCTCCCGTTCGTCCATCCTAACACGCATGTGTATGGACTTCGAGAATGTGTAGTGGGGTGTAGGGGCACACCGCTAATAAGTATATACTTTTGCTATAAAATAAAAATCGCATTATTTGTTTGAAATATGCAAGCTTTCCCTATATATATATCCTTCTCTATTCACATTATTATACAGACAACCTTTGCGAACTTTCTCAATCACCTTCTCAGAATAATATGTCATCCAATATTCTCGTGACGTCACTGTCTACTGATGAGTTCTTATTGGTTAAAACTTACGAGGCAGCCGATATGCATTAGTGACCGTGGGTCTGACAGACGTATTTTTGACTCCAGAATATCATCTAGTATAATTTATAGAATAGAATAATGTTTATTTATCAAAAGATAATAAGTACAGAAAGTAACGTAGGTACATTATGAGGTTAGAAAGTTGATTAACAATTTAAAAACCAAACATGAATAAAAAAATTAAACAAAAAAAAATTCGTTAGGAACAATCAGTGGGTTTTTGAATATTAAATTAAATATTATTGTTTCGAAACAAACAAAACATAACATAAAAAACGAATTGTGTTTATATAAACTTTACATAATTCTTCATCTTTTTTTTGAACACATTTACACTTGAACTTGCTTTGACGTCATCAGGCAGAATATTAAACTGAACTATACCCTTATGAAACAAACTTTTCATGGAGCTGGTTTTGTTACTTTGTCACATAAAAATTTATAGAATTTGCCGTTCTAGTGTTACGCCCGTGAATATTTGCAACTGGTACAAGCTGACAGTTTAAGTATTCAGGTAACATGTTGTTAACAATTTTATATATAAATATCATCGTCTGAATATAAAGTAGATGTTCAACTTTCATCCAATTTAAAGCTTCCAACATTAACTGTAAACTAGTAAAACGATTACATCCCAATATTGCCCGCATTGCCTTATTCTGAAGGATTTGTAACCTATCAAAATTAGAACACCCTGTATAAATAATAGTACTACAGTAATAGAAATGAGGTAATATCAGTGTATTATAGATGGTTTGTCTAGTCGATATAGATAAAAACAGTGATGCCCTTCTCATAAAACCAATTTTTTTAGACATATAACCAATGTGCTTATTAAATTTCAATTCTCTGTCTAGTATTAACCCTAAGTATTTTATTTCTTCAACATTCTTAATGACTTCGTCATTTATGACTACATTTAAATTTAAACCTAAATACTTATACAGAAAATTATTCCCAATAAACATAGACTTCGACTTTATTTCATTTACTTTTAATTTATTAATATTAAATTTCTCTGTTAATAATTTTAATTCTGATTTTAAAGTTTGAATTACTGTTCCAAAATCTTTCCCATACCAATAAATTAATGTATCGTCAGCGAATAGATGAATTTTACATTGGTTTAGTACCGATCCCAAATCATTTATATATATTATAAAGAGTAAAGGACCCAAGACACTGCCCTGGGGAACGCCTACATCGATTAATAATAAATCTGATGTATTATCATTAATCTTTGTTTTTTGAAATCTATTTGATAAATAATTTTCTAACCAATCATATACAGAACCATTAAACCCATACCTTTTTAATTTTAATAAAAGAATTCTGCGATCTATAGTTTCAAAAGCTCTTCGAAGGTCTATAAAAACTGCGCAAATGCCAATTCCTGGTTTATCTAATATTTTTTTCATGTCAGACACAACTAACTGCAGAGCCGTTTCACAAGAATGTGAGTTTCTGAAACCTGATTGATAACTGCATAATGTATCATTTAAAAACTTCACAATTTGTTTATACACCTGACCTACCTATCTTTTTGTTACACCTTGTAAAATTGTTTATATGGACCCCTTTTTCCCTTCAAAAATTTCTGTAATTTTAAAGAACAATTCACATACATTATGTCAAAAATTTTATATGTGTGGCGACATTTGTTTGTCAGTAATAAAAAAAAATAGAGAAAATGAACATTATTTTAATATAATTTTGAGTCATTGTACAGAGTTATTCATTATAAATTACTTACCCTTTATAATCGTTATTTATTGCTTATGCAAAATTAATAAAAGTTTTGTGTGGTTAAGACTGAATTTTGTTAAACTGTCATCTGCAGATTTAACAAATCCATATGGATATTAGCTATTCTACTCACAGACTATGAAACGAAAAATTATACCATTGTGTTCAACTAAACGAATATATTTCATATCCTTTCTACCTAGTAAGAACACTGCAAAAATATGAAATCTACCAATAAGAGTTCATATTTTGGTCACCCGGCTATTATTTTTTTAGTTATTGAGTTTAAAGACACATTAAAGTTTAATAGTTATTCTCGTTTAGAATCGATAAATAATAGCATTTCTATTTCTTCTATATATACAGATAAACCATCAATTTTAATAAAACTGTATGAAATCAATTTAATTACGAGAATTAAAACTAAAATGTTTGGTGTGAGACTAGGGAATTTGGCTGTCATGCGAGAGGTCCGGGTTTAATTCTACGATTGGAGACAAATTAAATCTTTTTTATATTTTATAAATTAGTAAGTCATAAATTATTTTTAAATTAGTTATTTAATTTTGTAAATGTTAATTTCGTTAGTGGGTCGTAGAAAAATATACTCTACAACTCAAGTGGATTGTCTGTATCGCAAGAGGACAAAGTTTGAGGATGACGCCATCATCATCTGAGGCCATCATATCCCCTCTTGTTGCCCAAACTACTATTTTAACTGGGATACTCCGTACATTTTTACATTTTTTTGAATATTTTTCCTGATTTCAAAAATGTGATATGTTACCCTTATACTGTTTTCGAGTAATTAAATATCGAATATGTTGGTTAAAGTAAATATTTGCACTTTTTCTTTCACTTTTAATTACTCGAAAATAGTGTTGGCAGTCACTTTCAAAAGTGACAGAGAAAGTAATTAAAAGTGACCGGTCACTTTTGAATGTGACCAAATATATCCAGTTCACTAGGATAAAGTTATCATTATATCCTTGTAGTTCCCGATATATTTGGTACGTTGAAGAGCTCATAAAAATAACCTATTCAAAAATACCATTCTTGTCCACGAATGAAAATGACGGCATAGGTGATCATAAGTGACCTGGCACTTACTGATTTATAAATGACTGGTCAAACTTATCTTTATATCCCTGTAGTATCCCGCATATTTGGCTCATAAAGAAACCTATTCAAAAATACCGTTTTTAACCACGAATGAAAATGACTGCATAAGTGACCATAAGCGACAGGTCACTTACCGATTTATAAATGACTTGTCATTTGACAACACTACTCGTAAACGGTTTAAGATACGGGTACTATTTTTAAAATAAAAAAGAAAGATATTTCCAATAATTGAATAATATGTATTTGTTGTATCCCGTAAAATCTGTGTTTTTGATGGCATTTTAAAAAAAATTTGTCATAACCAAATACTTTTAAGTTAAAATATTTTTTGTATATAAAATAATAACGATGATAAAGGGTGGATAATTCATAATGAATAACACTGTATATTTTATACAGCGCAGGGTACACTTTGAAATAAAACATATGGGTGTTGTCGTACACTTTTGTTTCTCATCAGTACATGTCCAACATAAATAAATGTTTTTTGTTTATTTATTAAACAATCTGAGTATAAATTCAAATATGTACAATTGTAAGATACAATAGGCAACATTTTAGGTAACAATAATTATTACAAGACGATTTCAAATAAAAATTACCTACAATAAAATTAAACCAATGAATAAAATAAATCAAATATACATAAAATTTACACAATATAAATAATTTAATAATAGTTTTTTGTTTGCGGTAGTTAGAAATGCTGCAGAAGTGGAAGAATGATTAAAATTTCAGATATTTATAATTTTATTAAAACTAAAGACTTTAAGGTTGCAATTTACTAAGACATTTTTTAAAAAGCATCTACTTTTTCTGAAATTCTAATCATATTAACCAATATCCCAAAAATATTTATAAACATTAATTAAAATCTATTTTTGGAAACATTTTTAATATTGAATTAATTGATTTTCCACGAAGTAGTTTATGGGATCACGTCCTATATAGATTAACAAAAATCATTCATTTCCAAGCATTGTGCTAGTAACACCAACAGTTTTCGTATTAAAGAAATACAAAACAATTTATATTTTTTTTATTTATTTCATCTCTCGGATGGATGCTCTGAAGCGTGGCAGCACCACAGCCCTCAAGACTTACTCCGGTGGTTTATTATCACACAAAATGTCGTATATATTAATTGGGGTGTAATAAAATATTACATCATAAAATAGATAAGTTATTAACTTAAAATATAATATTTCTTTCTCATGATACAATTACACATACATTGCCAAAAATTTGTGATCCAAGTATTTTAGTATTTTTCTCTTAATTAGGACTTATAATTAACTAAATAAACTTATTTTTGCTTTTATTACGTATTTTTTTTTATATATTGTTTAAAATAATATACCTACTGGATACTTATTAGACCAGATACTATGGCGGCCTTTAAATTGTAAAACTGATTTTAAGTTAACAATCC
This sequence comes from Psylliodes chrysocephalus, assembly GCA_927349885.1. Classification (NCBI taxonomy): domain Eukaryota; kingdom Metazoa; phylum Arthropoda; class Insecta; order Coleoptera; family Chrysomelidae; genus Psylliodes; species Psylliodes chrysocephalus. The sequence continues at coordinate 13,515,213 of OV651816.1, forward strand.
GGTCATACCAAAGGTTTATTTAACGAGCAATGGACAAAAAAATTTCCACCCAGAAAAAATTTAATCCAAGCTCCAAATGTAAGTTGGGAAAGACTAGTTGATAAAAAGAAAATTATATTACTCACTTCATATAAAATTTGGGATTGATAAAACAATTTAGCTTAAGACAAAAATGGTGGTTATTTTACATTCTTGTATGAAACGTTTCCGGATGTCCGATCTATCTAAAGCTAAACGAAAGAAATGCGTTTTTGTTGGGCCACAAATAAGAAAGTTTACAAAATTGAGATGGTTGTGCAGAAAGATAATAAAAGAAGCATGGAGACATTTAAAAGAAGTAACTACAGATTATTTAAAAAGTATTATTGAAAACATGCTGGTTGTAATATGATCTGAAAAATTCACTTTCTTGACTATTCCGGTTAATCTCGGTGATGTCAGTGAAGAGCAATGTGAGCGATTTCATCAAGACATTAAAAAGGTGGAAAGGCTATCAGGGGCGTTGGGAAGTCAAAATAATGACAGACTACTGTTGACCGTCCTACAGCTGATTATAAACGTAAACAGACGAAATAGTTTTAAAGATAAATATTCTAGAAAATAAAGGAGTAATGAATCTCTTTTTTTAATTATTTTTGCAATTTTGTTATTGGTTTTGTTTTATTTAAAAACCTTATGTGATACAGATTTGAATCAGAACCATTTAAATATTTCATATCAGTTGGAAAACTTAATTCACATTTTATAAGGTGTTAAAACATGTGTTAATTGATTAAAAGCTGAATAATTAAATTCAACTTCATAATGTTAAAAAAGTAATTCGGTAATTGATCTTTTGATAGAAAAATCTCGGTGTTACTTTCACAAAATGCCGCTGGTTAAAATCCACATTAAAACAAATCACATCACAAAAAATATATATCTAAAATCTATATCACTTAAACATAAATTTATTACTACTATGTACAAAATGGACTTGGTTTGTTGGTGTATCATATTACTCCTTTCTTTATATACTTAAAGGGTTGACCTAGTAATAAATATGATGCCTTAAAATACACAAAACAAAATTTTAAATTTACTAGTTTCTCTAAAAAATGAAAAAAAAGTAAAAGTTATTTTCCGCAATTTTTTTCTAATAACTAGGAATATTTTTTTATCAATTTGTATTATTGCACTAAGTGTATTCATAACAATGTTTTAAGATCGGCGCTCTATCGACCATACGGGGTGATAAAAAAGCTTCATTTAGGACCAAGGGTAGACAACAAATGTTGATTGGATAACTTCCTGCCTTTTAAGGGTGTTTTCAGATTAACTTCCTTCATTTCCAGTACTTTTCCTGTTGAACATTTTACTTTATAAGAATCGAATTTTAGATAATATAAACTTAAAAATTTAAAATGTCTTAATATCCATAATATTGTACTGATGTCTACAACAAAAATGTATGAAAGCAAATGCCATCTTCGTAAAGAAATATTTAAACCAGCATTCTCATACAACGTGCCAAAATCTGAAAATAATCTTCTTAATGCCTAACTTTCTCCAAATAACTTCAAAATAAACCAGAAAAAATACCTTCTTACTTTGAGATGCTGATTAAAATTCTTGTATTAAACCACTGTATTAATGTCTTAATTATTTAGGTTTTTTTCTTATTTTCTCTGACTTAATCTTAGTATGTTATCTTAGAAAACTAAAGACCTTTTTTGACATTTTTTTTACATAAATTGGATTTAAAATTGTTATGCATTATTACAGCTCCAATTATATGAATATTTAGTATCTTCTTCAGTTTAAGTAATAGATCCACATTTAAAATAATTAAACTGGGGGTGGTCCCGAAAAATAGTTTTTTTCTAAATAATTCCAAAATAGTTCAGGATATTTGTGACTTGTATATTCAACCCCATGTTCGGCTTTTTCATATCAATACAGATTATAAATGAAGATATGCTTGGCCCCCAGAGTTCGGAAATGTAGATTTTGTATCACCCCGCATGACGTAAATATTCTAAAATGGCAAGTTTTTTTTTAATCAACATTTTATGATTACGGTGTTACTAACCCATTTGAAAATCGTCTACCTAATCAATAATTCTAACAGGATTTTTTTTTTTACTATTTTGCATCACCTGAGATGTCTGAATAACTATATTTAAAGTGAAAAAACAGAAAAATTTAAAAACCTCATTAACTTCTTATTTTAATGGGGCGTTCTTCAGTACATAACAAATTTGGATTATTCAAATTTAAAAAAAAAAAAGAAAACATATTGAGATTAAATTTTCCGATTAATTGCTTTGCTTTTTATGAACTAGTACGAAAGATTATCCATAGTCGCAAAACGAATTAGTCAAAAGAATAAAAAAAAAACTTCAAGTCAATATCATATAAAAATAGTTTTTTTTTTATTAATAACTGAAAATGCTACTACTTTCGGCTAACTGGCTATCAGGTGTGTAATAAAAAAATTCGCAAATGTAACAGGTTGACAATTTAAAAGCAATTACAATACTTATTTCATACTTAAATAGTCACAGTTTTGAATGCATTTAATCACCATTTCATTTAAATAGTTGCTCATAATTAATCACACACTTGTTTTTCACTATTACTCTTCATCTTTATAAAATAATTTTTTACCACAACATTACAGTTTTATTTGTATTTTTGATAGCTAATTTCTTTAATTTTCTAAATATTGCTTATAAATGGCGAGTTAGCAGAAACTAGTAACATTTACTATTTTTAATAAAAAGTACTGTCGTATTCATTTGGAATTTCTTTGTTCTTTTGTTTTATGAAATATATAATTTTTACCCCAATTAAATTAAATGGATAAATAAAATAAAGTTTCCAACAATAAGGTGTCAACAGATCAAACATATACAGGACCGTCTTCGAGTTGTTTTATTTGTAACTGAAATAATCGAAAACAGTCCTGTATCACTGAATTATGTCTGCACAACAGAAGAGGTTAATTCTATAGACAACAATTATTATCCCATTCAACCTAGTACTTAACGTTTTAAAATATCCTTTTGTCCCTAAGTGGTACACATCCTATAGAAAATAAATTCCTTAATTATTAAAAGCACAAAGGAAAATTGCATCATAAAATGTTTTCTCTTTTTAAAAAAAAATTAAAATCCCGATCGAGATCCAGTATGTAACAGTCCACAGGATTCATGACAATCAGTTTGACATACGTGACAATTGACAGGTCACTATTTGTCAGTGTCACTTGTCACCGAATGTCAACGAATATAAATATAATGAAGTTTATTTTCACACTAAGAATATTGAAACGTGAATTGTAATATTGAGGTGGACTGATACTTTTGAATAAATAATCTGGAACAGATCCAGAAAATGTACAGATGATGTTCTGCTCTATATGATTCCATTTCACAATTTCTTTCACAAAAGAAATACACAAATAACGAAACAAAAAAAGAACAATTAAGCTAACTTTTGGTGTTCTTGGTGGATCTGTAAATGTGAAGTTAAGTCTAAATTTAATGAGGTTTCTCTAGGCTGTAAGACAGTACCTTCCTTTCATTCATTTCATGTAAAAATGCAGAGTCAACAAAGATTTCATTGCAGATTTGTCGTGAACGCGCTGATACCATTGTTTGCCATTTCGTCCATTATTTCTGTTACGTAAGCTGCTACATCTACTTCTTCTTTTTGGGCTCTAAGTATGAATGGATCTTGAAGGAGTTGTTTGTATTTGGGTCTTTGATTTTCCTGTTTTATCAAACTGAAAAAAAAAATAACAATAACTGTCAGTATATAATTCTAAACAGACATTATTCAAATTTGTACCTAAATGTTGGAATATAAATTTTTACAAACAACCAGTTGGCGCTATTAACCTTTCGATGCCGGAGAGAGACATAAAATGAACCTCGAAATTGAATCATTCCTCATTGTTTTTAAAAAAGTTTATATTTTAGGGAGTAATTTCAGTTTAATATTTATTGTTATTTCGACTAAACTCTATAAGCAAAAATCTTTAATTTATACCTATATATTTCGCAAAATTGTTCAAAATGTTTCCAGGGGTACTAAATGTAACTCTTTTGCCAAGTAAGTTTGAATTTGACTCCACTAGCGCACCTGTGTGCTTAGAACTTGCACACATCACGAAAACCACTTAGAACTACAGTGGTCTGTTTAGAAGCCTGACATAATTCTACAAAATGTGCTTTGGGTACAGTGGATAAAATGGTCAACGAATAATATTGAAAACGGGTTTCCAAAAGATGGACGTTTGTTAATTTACATTTTATAATACATATACAGGGTATTAGTATATTCGACCGACAACGCTCTACCACAGAAAGCTCTCGTTAATTGATGAATTTTGATATAGAAACATGAACCCTTAAGGAAGGACTCCTACTGATTTCTGACCGAATTTACGTCAAATTCGATTATGTCCAGGAGGTGCTATTATCTCTTGGCTAGGAATAGAATTATAGTGCAAATAATTACAGAAATCTTTTGCTGTAAATATCGATCGATTGCAATTGTAAAACCTGTTTTTAAAGAATTCGCAAGCGAAGGGATAAAATAGACTGAAACAATTTTAATAAAAAAAAAATTTTTTGAACTGTATAAATGGCTAATCGTTTTATAAGCTATTTATAAAATTATAAAAATAATAACTCTAGGGCTCATTTTGGAGTATTATGCATACTTTATTTTAATATTTTATTGTATTGTTTTGTAAGCATTAGCTATCACATTTTATTTAACGGAAATCGACTTTATTAATTTTTTTATATTTTATTAGTTTTTATTTATTTATTTCTTTAATTATTTTTTTATTTATTTTTATTATTTTTATTTATTTCTATTCATTTTTATTTATTATTTAGTTTTACAATACTCCCCATTTCTCCCGTCCTTAAAATGTGAAAATCCAAAACCTTGAAATGCGACATTATTTACTAATAATAAGAAGCTACAATTCCAATTTTCAAGTTCCTACCATTAAAAAAAGCGAAAGTCTCATGCAAACTTTCACCTCCCGTTTCCCCCCTTAATGTCTATTTTCAATTTCCTACCTTTAAAAGAATCGATACACCATACAAACTTTCTTTTCACCTTTCTGCCCTTTCTCCCCCTTCCCTCCTGTCTTTCATTTCTTCCCTTTCCACGTTTTCACTTAAATTATAAAAATCCAACAACCCTGAAACACACCATTATTTGTGATGGCAGCTACAATTCCTACCTTTAAAAAAAATCGATACTTTCATACAAACTTTTAACCCCCGCTTCTCTCTCTTAAAATGTGAAAATCTAAAAACCCTGAAACCCCGTCATTATTAATTTTTGCTCAGTTGTTGTATTTCAAATTTTCATGTTTCATGTTTGGTCATGACCACTATGCAAAAAATCATATCTGAAAAACAAAAACAAATCTATCCCACGGGAATCGTATATTTTCCCGGGATAAAAAGTAGCCTATGTGCTATTCCAGACTATAATCTATCTTTGTGTCAAATTTCATCCAGATCCGTTCAGCCGTTCTTGAGCAACAAACATCCATCCATCCAAACTTTCGCATTTATATATTAGTAGGATTATTATTATTACTATTAATAAAGACGTAGAAGATATGGACAAAAATGACGATTGTGCTCTCGGTGACGATTATTCAAAATGAGGGTATTCGTTTTTTAAAATATGTAACTACGTTTAGGTGAGAATGTAACCTCATTTTTTCAAACAGTTATATTATTTAACTTTTTTGTTGGTAAACATTTCTTATTTAAGGATAATGTAACTGTTTTCTGTTGAGAATGTAAGCCATGATTTGTGAAAATAAGGATACAGTATTTATATGTAACAAGGATGTAAGCCTCATTTTTTTAAATAAATCGTTCCAAAATTTTTGTAAATGTTTTTTAAATATTGTCCTCTATAATAATAATAATAATAACACTCTCCCTAATTCACCCCCTTACGAGTGAATTTTAACCCCAAAAGCTAAGTTTGTGCGGGGAAAGGGACGGCTATTATTATTATTTGGCGTGGCGCTCCGGGGCGACTTAGAGATGATTTATGGTGCCATTTGACTTACAGGTGAGGAAAACCCGGAAAACCTCACCCACCATCATCGAGACGGTAATGCATGGCGATTTTATAATCTGCATGTCATATCAACAGAAATTGAATTTCTATTAATACGGCACACATCAAATCCTAAACCGAACCATGCAATTTAGTTAAAAATCCACATGGTCCGGTCTGGGATTCGAAGCCCAGCAGTCTCTGACTCATAAACTTGCCTATAAATGAATATAAGCGCGTTAGACCGCTGCACCACCGTCCCGATAAGGAGACAAACTATATAATTTATTCTATATTTCGTAATATTTGTATTTAAATAATTTTTTTACTTGCATTTGATAGATTTAAAACAAATTTTAAACTCAATTATCTCAAAACTTACATAATGTGGCATGTAACCTTTTACGCCAAGGTCTTCAATTGTAAGCATGTGACACTTTTTTGATTCATATTATCGACGAAATGACTGCCACCTAGCGCCTGGGGGAGAGATTAACTACTAGGTTGAGAACACTTTGTTGCAATAAAAATACTAAAAAAGTGAGTTACAACCTTTTTGCACCAAAGGCTTTAATGTTTCAGAGATAACACCTTTAAAATAAAAAAAAGCATATATAAGTTTATAAAACTTAAAGACAAATAATTTGAAAAGCAATAAAACGATATGTACTTTGTTGTTTTAAGAAGTAAAAAGGTAACCCTCATACAATATTAATAATTTGTCTGGAAGTTGTTATAGGTTCCAAAAATTCTCCTGTAAAAGTACGGGACCTAGAAGTTTGCGATAGAAGACAAGTATTGCATTTATAAGAAAATAAAGTGACTTAAACTACTTACCATGTATTAACAAAATCAACAAACTCTGCAGTGAAGGTATTGGCATTATGACTAGTAGACAATCTTGGCGGATCTCCATTAACAACTTCATGTAGTTGATCAAAAACGCTCGACCATTTTTTGTAGGGAAAATGACCTGTTGCTACTTCCATCAAAGTTATCCCTAATGACCAGACATCACTCCTTACGTCGTATCCCTTGGCAGTTTGAGGGTCAATTCTTTCGGGCTAAAAAGATTATAACACATCCATAAATAATAAATTACTTGGGTATATTAAAAAATATTATAAATTAGATTTGTTTATTTGAGGATAAATTATGTGTTTCACAATCTGACTTACTGCCATATATGGCCGACATCCAGCATCCTTGGTTCTGGCAATGGAGTCCACCAACTGTCCAGAAATACCGAAATCACAGAGTTTAATATTACCACCCTTATCTAAGAGTATATTGCTTGGTTTTACATCCCTATGGATGATTTTCAGTTCTTCTTTAAGATAGTTCAATGCATTTACAGTAGCTAGGGCTATTTTAGCAAGAATAGGTTCCGGAATTCTCGCTTTCAATCTCTCATAAATGAATTTGTAAAATTTATCTAGACACGTATCCATCAATTCCATGCATATCCAGCAGTCTCCCTGAAAAGAAAGTAATAAATACGATCACTATCCAAAGGCTTTTGCGCTTCGCAATACAACCGCAAAGTTGACGTTTTCCGCGAAGTGACATTAAGTGACAGCCTTGTCGCTCGCCGAGAGGAAAATTTGACAGCTTTGTTGCTCGCCTAATTTAAATGAGATATATATTATTTCTTTTTAATAAATGATTTTCAAGTTATTTGTACGTAGTTTGATGTTTTATTATCCAAGTTAACATTGACTTTCAATATCGATTCCGTTTTGCATGATTAACTTAAATATAGGAAACACATTATGCGCTACTTACGAAAATTTTCAGTTTTTATATCTATTTCTTAAAATATGATCGTAGAAAAAATCTTGTGTGCATTTTAAGGGTTGCGCGGCCAACTTTCTGTCTCAAGCGGCAGAGTATCACTTTTCGCTCTTAATACACAAATAGCTATTGCAATTTAATGCTGAACCATTTTATGTATTATGGATTCTTGGGCACACATGAAGAGTTTAAAGAAAAAATACTTTGACTTAGATTTTTTGGCAGGTTGACCCTATTTTTCAAATATAATAAAAGCGGACTGTTCTGCAAAAAAAAGTTCAAAGGGAATACAAGCATGGGCTCCGCTTAATTGGACATGAGGTGCATATATCTTACATATCCATTTATCGTATGTACGTCCAGGACTAATTCTGGACGTTTTAAGTATGTCCAGTTTAGTAAATCCTCGGTTAAGATATAGATATCCATAGAACGTCAATTCTACCTGCTTCATTATATTTCCTTGGATTCACATTCGCATTGTATTATTATTTGGTTATATTATATAAACAACATATATAATGAGATAATATAAATAATTATTAAAGATGGCATTGTCCCAATATCCAATTGAATGAAGGGCAAATAGATAAAAAACGAAGGTCATTGCAAGAAAGGGACATTGTTGACAAGTGACATTTTATTATTTTTTATTATTATTTATTTAGATTTAAGCACGGAAATATTCTCAGAGCTCAGGTTTTATTAAAAAAAAGGAAAAAAACATGGTGTTCAATGTTCATGATTCGACGGTATATACATATTATATGAGTACAAGTTCTATCATTCCGCCATTTGACTGTGATTCGACTCTGTGAGTTTGTGGTTGATTAATATTAATTGTTTGCAGTTTGTACTATTTTTATCTCTGAGACATGTGGAAGTTTTCCAGTGAATACTACAAAGCTAAAAGGTTAGTAAATTCATAATGTCTAGCAGGGCAAACTTAAACAGATTGGATTTTCATATTGATCTGCCGTTCATTTTGAATAAGCGATTAAATTATTTTCAGGTTCAGCTGCGAAGGCAAATATGGCCAAATCAAGAAAAATTTTCCTTAAACATCCTGTTATTCCCCATTTGAGCTTTTGAAAATGTCCATGGAATGTTCTTAAATGGACATTCTTGAGACATCTTGATTATTAACAATGGACGTTCCAAAGACGTCCACGTCCGTGAAATGGACGTTGTAAGGATGTCCTGAATGTCCAAGCAAGACATTTTTAACACGTCCATAAAACGTATTTGTGCTATCTGGGTAGTTAATGGACTTTTGAATATTGATTATGAAATCGACCCTTGATACAATTGTACATGTTTGAATAGGACTTAAACTGAAAAATCTCGAAAATGAAATATTCTACAGGAACAACAAAGAGTCCTTTTTTTCTGACAAACTGCGTGAGGAATAATTATTAATCTTAACTTTTATGAAATATAGGGTGTTTAAAAAGTTTGGATTAAAATTTATTTCTTAGCCCTTGATTCTACACCAATGGATTATCGTAATTTATCAAATTAAGAGTGTCAACTAAATGTACTAATAACTAACATGTACATATTTTTAAATTAAGGTTAATGAAAATATTGCTGTACAAAGGACTCAACGAATATAATAAATTACCAACAAATATTAGTGAGAATATATTAAAAATAAAAATAAATGATATGTAATATGTACCATTGTACTTATATTTTATATTAATGTTTCATGTATAATTTATATTTGTTTCACTTTAGAACTAAGTTTTAAATTGTAAACATTTAATTAATGTTTTGCTATTGTATTGTTTGATATGAGGATATATTCTTATTACTAGATTCATTAATTCATTCATTAAAATATTTACCCTATAAAATGAAAACTGGGACGTTAACAGAAAAATTATATTTAGATTTTATTATTAATTAGTTAAAAATCTATGTTTTCTTGTTTACCGTCCTGTATTCTGAAACATCCTGTATATATATTTCTCTTCTTGATCTTAAAAATGTATTAAATTAGGATATATTCTTATTAATAGATTCATTCATTAAAATCTTTACCCTATAAAATGGAAACTGGGACGTTAACAGAAAAATTATATTTAGATTTTATTATTAATTAGTTATAATCTCCTTTATTCTGCAACACCCTGTGTATATATATATTACTCTTCTTGATCTTGAAAATGTATTAAATTAGGAGATAAAAGAATTCGGCTTACATATTCTTGAAAAGGGACTATATTCACACAATATTTGTTGTCCCAGTTAGGAATAAAGGAAAAATAATGAAAATAAATATGAATCATTATTTACACTTATGTACGTAGAAGTTAAATTTAGTTTATTTGACTGACGAATAAGTTAAATGAAGCCTAATACAAAATAAATTTAGAAACAATGTAGATTTATTTTTAATCATAGGTAGCCTTGCAATTCAAATATATTTTATTGAATAAGCATGGGATCTTGTGATAATTTGATAAGGAACTACAAAATCTGCAAACATGAGAATTTTTATTTAGGAAACCAAATCTTTTTGTATAAATAGTTCAAGTTAAGAGAGTATTTCTAAAAATATATGTTTAATTATATAAACTTTTAATTTTACCCTATTTTTTGCATTATTATTTATGGTTTGAAATTTCTATCGTGGTTTTAATCTGTTTGTTAATTGCTTTTTACATGCGGCCAAAAGCAAAAACGTCATGTTTTCTTATCTTTAGCCAGGTAAACAAATTGTAATAGCAATGATTCACTTGAAAATTATTTTTCATTAATGGTTATGTATCAGTGGAAATTAGCTCAAATAAATGTTTTTCTGAAAGTATACTGAATAAATGTTCTTTTTAATTATTTCATTTTTAAAAAGTGATTGCAACCTAATAAATAGTTTACATCACTTTTTATTTATAGATTATGGCTCGATATTAAATAAAAAATAATTTACATTGTCTTACAAATATCAATAATAATTTATCTTTGATTAGGTGAAGAAATTATATTACATACAGAGCAACTAGAATAATTTAATGTTTTATTGCTTTATTTTTCAACTCATTAATTTTTTATCATTTAACATCGATTTTTTTAAGAATCAACTAATAATAAATAACTATAAATCAATAGATTTAAATAGATTTTGCAATGGAAAATTACTATTAACAAATGTAAATATGATTTAAAAATTCGGTAAAAAAAACATGTGGGTGGCCATGGGAGGAGAAGGTGAAAGTTACGAGTAAAAACGAAATCCTCATTTATAAGGTGTTTGTATTTTTTACAAAAGCCTTACCTTAAAAATTATTTAGGGTGGATAAATTTCATTGAAAAAAAAAAAAGGGGGATTTTGAGATTTGTTTCCGAATTTTCAAAATTATTTAATCAAAGGGTTGTTAGTGAAGAAAAACTTATTCGTAACAAAGATTTCAATGATAAAGCTAAACTGCTCAACAAATTATAGGACAAGTTGATATTAATTTGGTAAATTAAATGTAAACAAAACACAAACCTAACCAAATTTAAAGTTTTGACAACTAGGACAGCACTGACAGTCGGTATGGTTACTTTGTTTTGTTTAGAAAAAAATCACACACACTGTCACGGTTAATGGACCTTTTCCGTTACTGATGATCTCTATTATTCATGCGCAAATTCTACTTCCGCGTAAAATCATCAAAATTTATTGCTGTTATGTTTCCTACCCCGAGTTCCAATTATACATCCGCAAATGTCATTTTGTTTTTGAGTTTGATAGTAATGGTAGGGGAGCCAGTGACACTTTAAGGTGCGTTATTGGTGAAAAGTAAAATTTTATTAGAAATATGTATATCGTTCAATCTTAATTTGTAGAATATTTAAATAGTTTGCTACTCATCGAGAATCTTCCATAAAGAACATAAGGACTATTGGCCTCTTTAAAAAAAATTAAAAACATTCTTAACTGACTCTACTTAGTTGACATTTTCAGGTTTAAATAATAGTGTGATATGATATTAAATTCTGTATTTGTCTTAATTTTGTGCAGTATTATTAGTATTATAACTAAGTACATAATTCTTCTTCAGTGACATTATTAAATTTGTTATTTGTAAGACACCCATAGTCATGAACTCTGGGTCTAGATATGTCGTTTTGTATTTCTTTATTAATAAATTGATGAAACCTTAAAGCCCGCGATGATGACGTTTTAAAAAAACATGTGTAAAAAATACTGTCAGAGAAGCACAAACTTAAAATTTTCAGATATTATTTGCATCAAAAGTTAATCCTCTTAGCCAATCCAACAGTTGTAAGGCGAGGATAAGAGAACGCAGAAAGTGTTTGGAAAATGACCAGATTTGCTTTTTTTCGCGCAAGAGTAATGCGAAATTTTCGAATAATGGGAAAGGTCAATTATATGAAGAAAAAAAAAATAATTAATCGTGTAATAATACTAACCTCTTTAAAAAGAGCTCCATAAAACTGAACAATATATTTATTTTCGCTACTTTTCATAATAACATCCAAATCCATCAACAACTGTTTCTGTTCCTTTTCATCTACAGTTGACCTAATTCGCTTGACAGCTACAACAGTCCCTGTTGCCCTGTGAATCATTTTGTTTACTGTACCAAATCCGCCTCTACCAATCTCTCCCAAATCTTGGAGGTCTTCAGAAGTAAAGTCATAACTCAGGCCCTTTATTTGAAGTTTTCCCACTGATGTCATAGAAGTCTTTAACTTGGTTTCGCTAAATTTGTAAAAACAAAAATTTATTTATAATACTCGTATATATTTTATGGTTATTTTACCGTGAAAACGTAAAGGTTGGAACAAATACGATAAAATGTTTATTGGTCCAGTAAAAAATTAATGCTTGGACAAGTTGTTTTTTAGGTGTGCATATTTTGGTATAATATGTATGTTTTTTATGACGTGATAGCCAGTTTTTTTTTATATACATAGCAACACCATTTTTTGATAGTACCATGTAAACGTGTAATTTTTTTTGCGTATGGACAACAAATTTTGTGTATGTTACAGCACAATATTTTCGAGATGAAAAGTTTTAAAAATTTTAAGACATTTAACAATGTTTTCCAAGAATTTTAGAATCGAAAAGCATATTTTCAAGAGATGAAAGTCTTGAAATTCTCATGATTTTGTTATTTTTTATTATTCATTCTAATTTTATTTCATTACATTATTGGATAACCTGTAACGGACCAAAACAATATACGCAAAAATGTACCCTTTTAAATGGTACTATCAAAAAATGGTGGTGCCACTTAAAAAAATGGTAATGGAGTCATAAAAAATATATGTATACCATAATATGCGCATCTAAAAAATAAAATCGACCTATCCGAGCATTAATTTCTTACTTGACTAAAAAACATTTTTTCTACGACCGCATGGATATTAGCTTATCTACGCACAGACTACAAAACGAAAAAGTATGCTATTGCCTTCAACTGAACGAATATATTTAATATCCATTCTAGGTAGTGAGAACACTGTAAAAAAATGAAATCCACCAATCAATTTTCATATTTTGGACACTCAACATCTACTATTTTTAAAATTTTAAAGAAGTGATAATTCTGTCAAACTAAATGTCAGTATATTTTTTAGTTATCGAGATTAAATATACATTAAAATGAGTTATTTTTGTGTAGAATCGATAAATACATTTTTATTTGGTCCAAATTAAAAAAAAAATTAAATTTTATTAAAATTATATGAAACTAATTTAATTACGAGAATTATAAATTAGTAAAATTCATAAATTATTTTTTTAAATTTGAAGATTTTCATTAGTGGGTCGTAGAAAAACTATACTGTACAACTCGAGTGAATTGTCCACATCCACTCTTATTGCACAAACTACTATTATCGAATTTGTTCCAGCATGTATGTAATCAATGTAGAATTTGTAAAGTAGAAATTATTTTTAACCAGGAAAAAATGTAACCGATGTTTCAAAAACAGCCAAGAAAAATTCAAATGATTTTTGCATTAACTTAAAAAAGTTACCTACGTCTTCTGCAAATAAAAAATCGAAATTTTCTAATGTACGGAATATTTTTGTATATTCTTAGTGGTGATATGTTACTCCTGAAGATTTCTCCTTATCTGCACCAGATATACGCTCTGCTTTGAGAGCTTCAGGGGTCACTTGTACTAAATTATAAGAAGATTATTATTTATTATTATTATTATTATTAGTATTATTTCGAAATATAAATATTGTTCGCTAAAGAAATAATGAGCTAAGAGAAAGAAGCGATCGATCCTTACAAACCTCCCAAAAATCGCTGTTACTTTTTCTGAACATTTTAAGAGTTTAAAGTGTTTTGCTTGTGTATTACAAAAATAATCAACATATACAAATAGCTTATTCATTTTATTAATGTTTCGATTTTAATGGTCCGATCAATTTTTATAAGATTATAAGTATAATTGAAATTTGAGTTTATATAAATAATTGTTCCGTCATTTTTATTTAAATTACCATAGCTATACAATAAATCAAAGCCTTTAAGATGAAATAGATTTAAGTCGTATATCTGGAATGTTTCTGTTAATACAAGTATATCAAATTCTTCTTGCAAACTAGCTAGAAAGACACACAGCTCATCAATGTTAGCGGCAATACTACAAATGTTTAAACGAAATATTTTTAAGTTATAATGTGTGCTTTTTGTTATTGGTGAGAATACTGACGTTCATATTCTTTACTATCATGAACTACTATAGTATTAAATAATTAGAGGTGGTCGATATATCATTACCGGTTACTTTTCACCGGTGATTTGAAAATCACTGGCGCTACCGGTGGCTGAGTTTTATTGTTGACAGGTACTTACCAGTGATTTTAACTCGGTCGGTGAAACGCGTTTAACGATAACTTTTATCCGTTGAAAGGGTGAATCTGTGGTTAAACAAAATTGGCCTGGATCGTGATCTATTGATCTCACCACCGTAATTAGCGACCAGCGACGAAGTTTTAAATATCATATTCATTTACCTAGATATTAATAAGTAAATACAGTTTTGAGAATGTCTCAACAATTAAAATCAAAGAGGATAAAGTTTAGTGAAATTTTGAACTTTTTATCCCTATTTTTAACGTGACATTTATCAAAAAAGTTTTCTTTTAAAACTACAAATTCAAATAAACATATGAAATCAAAATCCTACTCTGTGTCCTTGGAAGAAAACATCAGTAATAAGTCACAAAAAATTTGAGGCAACTAAAACTTTTTTACTTTTATGAAAAGAAGATAGGTATAATATATTAAAAATATTCTTTCAAATTACAAAATATCTACAATAAATAAATTCCAATTTTTTTTTTTAATATTTTGGAACGTTACTATAAGGAAAACATGAAAACAAACATTAAAATATTAAAAAAATGTGCTTTTATTTATATTGTTTTTTTTATGGAAACAATAATTGATTTAAAAATAAATATTTTATATTATATCTGTAATATTTTTCATCAATATGCACACTTTCGATTTCTGTACCGCATTCACAGTCGATAGGAATGTATGGATATTACAGTTTCATGAAATTATACATATATCGTAAAATCACCGATCACTGCTAAGAATCGCCGTGATTTTTAAATCACCGGCACCGGTATCCCGGTGAATCTAAAAATAAGGTATCGACCATCTCTATTAATATAATTTTTATATTCTCTAATGAAATCCATTTAAGGGTTTGAGAGTAAGTCTCATAAAAAAAACATAAATCGAAAAAATTAAATAGTATTCGACAATATAAGACTGGAACGATTTATATTATTTTCGCTAGTTATATGGAATAATTATATACAGTGTGTCTACTTAAATTGGAACCATATGGAAAACATTTTTATTATTGATTTTAGGAAAAAAAGTTATTCTTGATAAAAAGTCCTGCATGACCTAAAATACAGTCATCACATATCAAATTTTTCAAGCCGTATACGAGGTTTGTCAAAAAATATGAATTTTGCTCAAGAGTAAAGTACGTTTATTTTTGAAAAGTTGATTAGAATTGAATATTACATTCAAATATGCAATTACACCGATCTATATGAAAAAACAGATTTTCTTATTTTTTATAAACTCTACACATTGATTGTAAATATCTGAAAACGTTATAAATTACGTTAGCTCCTATAAACATGATACGCTTTCCTTTTGTTGATGTTTGTAAAGAATTTAGCAAATTTCTTAATGAAAATTTTCGATTTTGTAAAAAAATAAACGTACTTTACTCTTGAGCAAAATTCATATTTTTTGACAAACCTCGTATACGGCTTGAAAAATTTGATATCTGATGACTGTATTTTAAGTTTTGGGTCATGCAGGACTTTTTATCAAGAATAACTTTTTTTCCTAAAATCAATAATAAAAATGTTTTCCATATGGTTAAAACTTAAGTAGACACACTGTATACATATACCTACTAAAACACGAGAAATAGTGATTAAATAAATACATTTAAACAGTTCATTACGCGACGCGGTATATGCAGGAGAATTCATAGCGATAATGGAACTAATTTCGTTGACGTCAGTAAAGAAATACAAGAATTGTATTCACAAATCAAAACATTTGCCAATGATCGTGAAAATCGTAAATTAGTTTCTTGAGAATAAGATCGAGTGGAATTTCAATCCACCTTGTTCACCTCATCATGGCGGTTTGTGGGAAGCTGCAGTCCCCCAAGCTAAATTTCACTTCAAACGAATCGTAGGTAGACTAACCCTAACTTTTGAAGATCCATATTCACTTAGAGGCAATAATACACTCTCGGCCACTCTACCCTCGATTCAGTGATCCCTATGACCTTTCCGTCTTAACTCCTAGCCATTACCTAATTGGCCAAGCTTTATCCATTTTATCTCAAACAGAGATCACTGATTTGCCTGAGAATCGACTAAAGCAGCACAAATTATTGCAACAAGCTGTTCAAATGTTCCCGACCAGATTAAGAATAATAATAATACTCTCCCTAATTCACCCCCTTACGAGTGAATTTCAACCCCTGATGTCGACTGAACGACTTGTGTAGGGGAAGGGACGGCTATTATTATTATTTGCCGTGGCGCTCCGGGGCGACTTAAAGATGATTGATGGTGCCATTTGACTTACAGGTGAGGAAAACCCGGAAAACCTCACCCACCATCATCGAGACGGTAATGCATGGCGATTTTTTAATCTGCATGTCATATCAACAGAAATTGAATTTCTATTAATACGGCACACATCAAATCCTAAACCGAACCATGCAATTTAATTAAAAATCCACATGGTCCGGTCTGGGATTCGAAGCCCAGCAGTCTCAGACTCATAAACTTGCCTTTAAATGAATATAAGCGCGTTAGACCGCTACACTACCGACCCGATCGCTACACTACCGACCCGAATAGTTTAGTTCTGCTCATCGAAGATAATTGTCCCCCATTATATTGGAAAATGGGCCGTATAATGGAGCCTCATCAGAGCAAGGATGGTTTAATCCGAACTGTCACCGTTCGCACTTCATCAGGATCTACTACCCGTGCAGTGCAAAAAGTGTGTATTCTTCCGATTTGTGCAAATTCGTCTTCACATTGTTAAAATTGCTAATGCACTTCTTACAGACTATAGTTTCTTGAAAGACTTAAGCCTTCCAAGGTCGGCAGCATGTGCAGTTCTGCAACCTTTGGACAACAACCCGTATATACAGTCCATTAAAGAGGCGAGATAGGCAACCTCGTAACTTGTGTTACAGTCGCGGTTTTTCATCATTAGTTACCTGAATGTTTTAGAATAGAGACATATGTTCTGTAATTTCTATAATTAAAATATTAAAAAGCTTAAGTTTCTTTCGACCAAACACCAAACCCTCACACCATTTTATTCAAGAAAAGTTGCATTCTTATTAAATTCAAATTCCTACATTTAACGAAAAATCCTATCTATGATGCCTAATAAATAAAAGTAATATTTCTGTTCGCAGGGTCTCTAATATTACAGAAAAGATAAAAAGATATCCCATGAGAATTCGATCCAAAAACCTCCATAAACATATTTCTTTTTACGAAGTAATAATCATTAAAACACTTAACGCACTTATCTTTCTAGTTTTGAAGATTAAGACAGATTTCGACATGATATCCACACAAAATTTCTAGAATTCCACCGGACCTACGACAAATTGACGTCATAAAGTCCTTAAAACGGGTATAAATACCAGAACCCGAGGACTATGATTTTATAAATTCATTCATTTTATTATTTTGTATCGTGTTATATTTCAAGTTCACTGTTCAGTACCTTTCATATCCCCTGAACGGTGTAACGCCCCGCACCACCTATTTCCTACCTTATACCCAGCCCAACGACCTATCTCCCGAATGCTGTTACGTTCCGACGATCAACGACCCACCGCTCTACTTCTCGACGCTTGCCGTCCCTAAATATTTCCTTCATATCCTTCGTCGCGCAACACCACCAAGTGTTTCCTACCGCATATCTGTCCCGACGCAGTACCGTAATAAATACCTTCCTCTCCGCCAAGTCGTTAGGCGTCTCGACGAAAGGCGACGCTCAACACTGCGACGTACCCAAATCGACGCCGTCACAACGCTAGATAAAATTAATACATAATGTCTAGTATAGACTAACCTAACGTCTATTTTCAATGTTGAATCAAAAAGGTTCATGTAACTTTCTTTGAGATACCACCGAGGTTTCATTTGAACGAGGGCCTGACATTTGCTTCTAATTATTATCAATGTAACCGAATACACCACTTGTCCTTCGGGCATTCACCCCGAAAGTTAGGTTAGACATCTGTTTTGCGATGGGCGAATTTAAGCCATTTCAATAGAAATGATAAAAATCGACATTTTAGAAACAAACAGGGTTGTATTATCTTGGATAAATTATAGAAACCGAGATGGTAAAATTTATTAGTAAGTTAATCAACTGGTGAATTGACACTGTTCATTAGCTTAAAGGGAACACCTATACTAAGCCACCCATTCTACTAGGTTTGAACCAAGTATAAGTGAAAATCAGCACAGTAAGTTAACCAACTGGCGAATTGACGCTGTTCGTTAACTCCGCTGGTCATCACCTCTATACTCGTCGAAATAAATATCTAAGGAAATACAATCCTGTGTATACCTAGGATAGAATCAAGCTAAATAAAAATAAAACATCAACACAGTAAATTAACCAACTGGCAAAAGTATGGAAAATAAAAGGGTTTAATTATATTTTGTATGATTTCATTTACAAACGAACCAAACTTTGCATCGAATCCTAGTTTCTTAATTGACATTATCGCAACGTGGGTATACAAATTATTAATTAATTAACTAGACGACCACTACTACTACTACTACTAGAGTAAAAAGGCCAAATACAGTAAGTATAGAATTTAAGTAAAACAAAATTGAGAGTTAAATAATCAAATTTCAGAGAATAAACAACGATCAAAAGGGGAAAGGGGGTATGGGGGTAGGCGGTTACAGTATTTCAGTGTGATACGGTAGAAATATTGTTAATTACATTCCAATTAACAAGTCTTTTTAAAAACAGCATTAACTAAAAGTGTGGATTAACATCTTCTAAAAGAATGATCTGGTTCTGGAAACTGAATATATTGTACAAACTTTTTGGATTCAGCATCGATTGCATTTAATTCAAAAAAGAAATTGTATTCTTAGAAGACGCTAATTAATACATTTTTTTACATAGTGCATAAAATGTTTTATCTACAACAAAAGATTTTTGTATTTTAATTTTAGAGTGTCTTCCATTTTTAGATTTCAAAGTTCTTGCTATCGACAAGCTCCGTTGATTATTATGAGAAAATCTAAAATGTAAATGTTTTAAGGAATTTTTTGTGTAATTGTATTTGTTTAAAGAAAGTTGTGCTGGGAAATAGTCACAAATCCTATATACAAAATAATAATTACAAAATTCCTTAGATTTATATGAGTCACCTAATACTTAAAAATGTTGTTAAACCTAGTAATTTGATTTTAACAGGGTCATTTAAAAACTAAGGAGTAATCAGTTCTAAATTAAATTCGAAATAATAATCTGACAAAGCATATTTAACAATAGTAGGTACAAAATAATAACAAAATGACCTAGTTATATAATTATTTAAGGAAAGTACCTACATTTTGAAGCAATTAAATTAATAACTAATTTGTAAAAACAATTAAGATAGTTCAAAGAATATTATAGACGTATATTTTTCTTTGTGGTTTAATTTAAAAATGGATGAATTATTAAAAAAAAAAATTTGTTAATTTTAAAAATTCCATGCTTACCAATTCCAAGAATATTACCTAAAATTTAGTAGCCTGATAAACTTTGACAGATGTTATTTAGAACATTAGGCCCATTAATTTCAATGGACATTCTTGCAACTGGCTGGTTAGAGTTAAAAATATTAAATGTTTGTTACTAATTCTTATAACTTCATATTGTAGAGAAATTTTACCTTTTTATTTTATATACTGAGATCATAGTAAAACAATAAATTTAATACAATGTAAGAAATTTCTTTTTGAAAAAACTGATTATTACCCTAAATGCCATGTGAATACTAAAGGAGGTACTTTCTAAGATTAATAAATTTTATTATAAATATGAGATCTAAATGACTTTTTTTTTAAGAATCAATTTTTTTAATTGGTTTTTAATTAAAATCCTTTCTTTTGACGATTTTTATTAAACTCGACAGGTTTGTTTGTAGGATAATTTAATCATGATATATCCCAGAAGGCAACCTAATTTATATTTTATAAAAAAAAAGGAGCAATTTAGAGAACATGTTTATATTAAATTTTAGTCACAAAATAGGCCAAGGAATTACTTCCTTCAATATTAACATGTAATTTAGGAACATTAAACAAGTGCATAATTTTTAAATAAAATAGTGACCAAACTATTTAAAAAAAGCAAAGAAAATGTTATGTTTAATTTTTAAAAAGTTTTCAGAGGGTTGGGCCAGTACTGTGAAATTGCTACACAAATATTGTCAAATCAAGAGAGTTAAAGCAGGGTTCGGATGATATATATCACGTGATATACAGGGATTTCATTTCAAAACTAGCCACCCAAAATAACTTTTAAAATATCTTTAAAACAAAAAACACGTTAATTTATATTTACGGGGGGACACATTTTACAAGTATCTGTAACCGTGCAGTTTCATCCCCTAAGCGGTGGTGAATATCACTTCTAAAATTTTAAATAGAAAGGGGTATCATGTGATAGCTCTTCTTAAAGGTCTCTTTTTTTCCAATCTTTTGTCACATTATTTTTTTAAATCAGATTAATTTTTCACCAAGTTATAACCTAGAAACCGGAAAAAATTAAAAATATTGAATTAAAATGCATGAGTATAAATACCGAGATAAACAAGTTAGCAAAAAGCCTTAAATGTTTTTTGCGTAAGATATTTTTGACCGTAAATTAAAACAATTTATTATTAGTAGATTATTGGTTTCGTTGTGTACTGACAATTTAATTTTGACAATGGTTTATTCTTTACAAGAAAGAATTGAAATAATCTTTATTTATGGTGAAGAACAACGCTGTGCACGCAGAACTGCTCGTGTTTTTAATCAGAGACATCCCGATAAAAATATTGGGCATCAGTATGTGTTGGATTTAGTTCATAAATTTCAAGAAACTGGAAGTGTGTGCAATAAAACTGTAAGGAATCGTAGAGTTTTAACTGAAGCTGCACAAGTTGAGATTTTAGGTCATTTTGCCATGGAACCTCAAACATCAATACCAAAAGTCTCCAGATTAACAAATATTTCCGTTGGCTCTGTGCATAAAACGTTACGGCTAAATAAATTATTTCCTTACAAAATACAGCTTTTACAACAGCTTGCTGAGGATGATTATGACAGAAGATTAGAATTTTGCGAATTAATGACTCAAAGGGCAAATGAAGACCATAATTTTATTAAAAATATTTGTTTTACTGACGAGGCAGGTTTCTTTTTAAATGGATTTGTCAATAAACATAATTGTAGGTACTGGGACAATACAAATCCACATGTTTTTCGGGAAGAGCACAGTCAATATCCTCAAAAAATCAACGTATGGGCCGGAATTCTTGGTAATAAAATTATTGGTCCTATTTTCATGGAGGAAAATTTAACTGGGGAATTGTATTTGAACTTATTAGAAAATCTGATAAATCCTCTTATAACCGAATCCTTAGAAAACCAAATAGATCAAGATGGAAATTTGTTACTAGACGAAGAAAACCTATTTTTTCAACAGGACGGAGCACCTCCACATTATGCCTTGCCTATACGAAATTGGCTTAATGAGACATTTCCAGATAAATGGATCGGAAGAGGGGGCGCTATAGAATGGCCAGCGAGATCACCCGACCTAACGCCCCTTGACTTTTTTTTATGGGGACATCTAAAAACTGGTGTATAAAACTCAACCTCGCGATATTCCTGAACTTAGACGTAGAATAGTGGAGGAGTATGAGCGGATTACACCAGAGACGCTTCAAAAAGTGCGGGATGAATTCGGGCTGCGAGTTTACCATTGCCTTGCCAACAATGGCGGACATTTTGAACATCTTATTTAAGTACAATGTAATTCTTACGCAAATAAAATATTAATAATGTAAATACAATGTAAATAATAATTATTTTAATTTAAAAGGTTAAAATGGCATAACTTGGTGAAAAATTAATCCGATTTAAAAAAATAATGTGTCAAAAGATTGGAAAAAAAGAGACCTTTAAGAAGAGCTATCACATGATACCCCTTTCTATTTAAAATTTTAGAAGTGATATTCACCAACCGCTTAGGGGATGAAACTGCACGGTTACAGATACTTGTAAAATGTGTCCCCCCGTAAATATAAATTAACGTGTTTTTTTTGTTTTAAAGATATTTTAAAAGTTATTTTGGGTGGCTAATTTTGAAATGAAATCCCTGTATATCATGATATATATCATATTTATAGCTTGATATACAGGGTTTCCCGAAATTAGACGGTCATATTTTAATATCGTAATCTACATCCTAAAATAGGGTTCATATAAACATAGGTTCGAAAACGGTTTCGTTTTCGAGATACAGGGTGTTACAAGTGAAGTCCTGATGGCAGATTTTTGTAAATATTTTCTAAAATTTCTTTAGTCGCCGGTTTTCCAAAGTAAAAAAAAAAATAAAATTTCTGATTTCACAGGCCTACTAATTATTGTTTACACTTTCCAGTAACTTATCATGAAATTTTCAAATGCTTTTTTATTTGAAAATGGTGCGTCCTAGCGAGATGCAACAAAAGTAGCTTTATTGTAAAAAAAACATTGGTTTTCCAAATTTTATAGTTAAAAATGTTAAAAACTGTCAATAAAAAAAAACTTAGGGCAATTTTACCCTATGCCCCACCCTAGTTTCCGCACCTATGAAGATGATCAAAAACTGGGGGTTAGTCCAATAAATAGAGCGTATAAAGGTAAGCATTTGTACCAAATTTCAATTAGTTATCTTTAAACGTTTAGAAAATATTTGCAAAAAAGTGTCATCAGGACTTCACTTTTAACGCCCTGTATCTCGAAAAAAAAAAAAAACGTTTTTGGACTTATGTTTATATAAACTTTTACTTCTATTTTAGGATGTACATTATGCTGTTAAAATATGACCGTCTAATTTCGGGACACCCTGTATATCCGATATATTCCATAATTTTACTTATTAAATTAAAAACTGTTTCCACCATTCTAAACATCCAAAAATGTCTCAATACGCCCCTGTATAAAAGTATAATAACTGTAGCGATTTATTCGGCTATCGCGCAAGCATCGCCGCGCCGACTTTGAAATTCCCAGCTTCGCCACGACTTGTTTTGTTTGTGCTGTTTAAGTGTATGAATCAAAATATAGACAAAAAGAAAACCAACCTTGACTGGGCATGGGAACCAGCCATATCTGAAGATTTTGAAGTTATTGTCACTAACAAGAATAACATTATTGATGTTAATAATTCATCAGATACACCAGATGAGGATATACCAATATCAATGTTAACAAAATATTGTTAAAATCGGTTTGCTTTTAATTTTTTTCTTTTTAATTAGTTATAATAAAATGTTTTGTTGTTTAGAATTTAGAATATAGGTTTTTAATTATGTGTTTTTGTTAAAATATTAATGTTAATAAAACAATGATATATCTGTTTAATTTATTAATTAATTGCTTGTTTAGAATATAGGTTTTTGTTAACATTTAAAATATAGTTTGTGATTTTAATTAAATAATTAAATTTTAAAAATGATATATATATATATATATATATATATATATATATATCGGATATATATTCAGATATATGAGATATGATATTTATATAAATATATTTTCGAACCCTGAGTTAAAGGAAATGTAGCTTTTAAGACTCCAGCATTAGTTTTTAAACAAAATTCAAAATATTTGTTGCCTCAGAGGGTGAGTGGCTCAGGTGAGTCCAATAAGGCCTTTTTTCTAATTATTAAGTAATTCTAAAATCTATGCAGGATTTCTCACTCAATGGCCTCTTTACCATATGGCAATGGTGCCTATGGCACGGGGTGAAGGCTGCGAGAGGCGGCGCATGCCGTCCTGCAGCCTCAGCTTTAGGCACCTTTCATATTGAAATAAATTCCTTGAAAATCTCAAAACAAATCCCAAAATTGAGGCACAAAACTTCGTATGACACAGTAACCACCAATTTTGCATTTTTATGCTAATTTGAAATACTTTTTGAAGCGGAAGTTAGAAAGTGTTCTTTTAAAATAATTCTTGGCGTCTCATGGAAACAAAATGAGTTTAAGGCAACTTATTTATGAATTAAAGGAAGCATTTTCATATATAAAAATATCCATTACGTATGTTTCTATACTTTTAGTTGATTAATAATCAATAATTATACACCGTAATTGAATGATAACTGATAATCGTGAGTGGTACATTAATTATGTAAAATATAGAAGCTGAATTAACAGAATGCGTTAATTATGACAGTGTCATTGATCAATTTGTCAACCAATTTGGGCATCATAAAAATGTAAATATTTAATAAATGGTGTTTATTCTTTTGTTTGGCCTTTTCATTAGGTTTAAATGTATTTAGATTTTTTTTTAATTTATGGGGCGGCAAACTTTATAGGCCCAGGGTACTAAATATTAAAATACACCACTGACCCCTCAGCCAGAGATAAAGATAGGAAACGCCCATAAGAAGCCAATGCTTAACAACGACCAGCTTTATCGCAGTTAACATCTGACCCACTATGTGGCGCTTACATCGATAACAAACAACGCAGCGGGAAATTTAAAAATCTGATAATAAAGGTTGCATAAATATCGACTGCACTCTTATGTTCTTGTAAATAAACAATGTAATTACGCTAAATTATTTATTAAAAAAATACTACACTTACAGTCTATTATCGATTAATTATTCATGACAAATATTTTTTAATTATTGATTTTTATTTGTAACACTGCATTTTTGTTTTATTTTGGTATCTTATTTAAAAATGTTGAGTGCAAATTCAATAATGGGAATTCAGATATTTTTCTTCCTATATCAAATCTTCTTTCTAACGACGTTTTGAAGCTATTTTCTTGTTCTAAAACAATAAATAATACATAAACACCTACTTTGTGACAAAAGTTGATTACCATTTGTGTTACTTACATGAATAGATCTTACCTACTTTGGTTAATTAAAGAACGCCACATTGAGGTTGTTAAATTTGTTCATGTGGCATGTGTTACTAATGCAATACGTTCTCCGACTTATTGTAATATTACAAAATATAATTATTGTCCTTAAATTTCACACAAAAACAGCCACAACTATTTCGCTTAGTTCATCTAGAGGATAACACAATCATGAACTCAAAATTTAAATTCAGGATTCTTCGGTATACATATGGTATACATAAAACTGACATTTATATTAACAAACTGTCCACTGCAGTCCACGTCTAATGTCTGTCTCAGTGTTGCCAACCGTACGATTTAAATCGTATTTATATGATTTTAACTCTCTGTACGATGTACGATTGCATCAGTGAGATCGTACGTAAAAATACGATCTTCACTTTTTTAGTAGGTTTATTTAAATATCTGCAACAACTTCAGAACATAAAACAATAAAAATCAAAAACTACTTGCAAAGATTCATAGGCCGTTCGTAATTTCTAAAGGCAGTCATTTTCGTTCTGACTTATCGTTATTTTGACCATGGTGATTTTGAACACCGACTATCACGGCATAAGAAAAGCTTGCATGCAAAATTTCAATCACTTTCAAGTGACAGTCATTGATTACTTTAAATATGTAAATTTAAAGTTTCATGTATTTTCTTTAGTTTTTTTTTTCGTTGTAAACATTTTTATAAATAGATAAATAAATTATCATGCCAAAGTTTTTTTTAATTTTTTTCATTCCACATAAGTTATATTATGCTATGCATGTATTTATTGTACAATTTTTTTGTCGAAATACCATTTTTCTACTCTACTTGTACGATCTCTAAAAAAAACATTTGGCAACACCGGCCTCTCTACAAACGACGTAGACCTGTAGTTAACATCTGAGACGCTAGATGACGCCATCGTTGCTGCGGTCGTTGCGTTTCCAATCTTTATGTCCCTAATCTCTGCCCTCAGCATTAACAATGAAAATAAAATAAAAACTAATTACTGAGGCCCCCAGTATTGCATTCGTGCAGACGAAAAAATGTTCGTATCCCCTTTTTTAGACTTTTTTCACGTTTTAGATCATTTCGAGTAGGAAAATGCAAAAAAAAATGTTTCGTCTGGTCGTTTGTGCATATGTGTTTCTGTTCCTGATTGACTCGCGGTTTTGATTTTCTTGAATAATTGCATCTAACTTAGAACTCTATTGAGTTTCCGAATTTTCTGTTCAACCTAACTTCTTCAATATCAATGTTCTTAAAATCCCATGCATTTCTTATGGGGCTTATTTTGAGCATTGATTTACCACTTGCAATTTTTAGACACTTTATAAGTAGGTGGCGGCTGTCATCTAAAAGTCGTATTAACTAAAATGTCTAATAATTTGTAAAATGGATTCCAAAAATTGAAATGAAATGTCCAGAAGTAAAAGAATCTGCTGAAATTGCGTCACGAAATGTATAGTCAGAAAATCAAAAAAATTGTATGAATCTCCCTTAAATTGGCCAGAGGAAAAAACAAAAACGTATTTGGAATCTGTTATGTTGGTGTATTTTACAGAACTATCCACAAAATATAAATCCTCAACACTAACGGACCCATTATTCAATGCTTAGAAGTACTATCCAATATACATCAAGGAATAAATATAGAAAATTATATAAAACTACCAGCGTTATTAAGGTGGGAGGGAGTTTTATTGCATTTAATTTTAGTTCCAAGTGAACTATAAAAGATGAAGAACTAAGATTTGGTACACATTTTTTAAATAAATTAGAGCAGTTGCTGCCTAATATTAATAATTCAACTTTAAAAACAATCAAAATAAAAGTTTAAACAATTATAAAAAAATATAATATTTTTTTACGGAGACAAGCAAATAGTCTATTGAAAACCATTTACAATTACATTGAAACCAATTCTCAAATCTATGTAATAACGAAGAAAATTGAGAAACAAAATACAAGCCGAAATTTCAAATTATATATGAGGTAATACCATAGTCTACCTTCTTTACCGATGATTTTAGTTCACGCATTCGTTGATAGATCGAAGAACAAGCCAGTCAACTTTACGTCGACTTGTTTTCATCATGGATTTCAAACATTTTATTCGGAATATAGTTTTGATCATTTTAAACGAAATGGAAGATGAAATCTGTACCTATTCAAGAGTACTTGTAATTAAAATAATGGCAACATTGACAAATCACTTTGCACCCTGTATGTATTTGTGACTACATCGTATTTTAGATTTACTTGTTTTATTTCATGGAGCTGTAAAGTCATTTAGTATAATTTCGAGAAAAATTAGAATTATTATTAATTAGGATTTGCATATAATTAAAGGGACTAACTTTTTTTAATATAAAATATTTGTTCCATTTAAAAAAATATTACTGACATCATAGTTTCGTAAAATAGATAACACCCTACATAAATGGCTTTAAAAGAATTTACTTATGACCTGTCAAACAATAGCTGCTAGTGAGCAGGGCTCTTTTATCTAAAGGGGTTGCGACATAGTCTTCCATTTTGGACGCTATTTTTACTCGAAATAGTGTCAATTTATGAAAAATGTATAAGTACTTTTTTTAATAATATTTAATAATATTTATTAATAATATTTTAATTGTGTTCGACATAAAACAGGTATTTGAATTTAATTCCTTATTCATGATTTTACGTATTTATGGTAGATAGAATACATAGTATGGCAACCTTGTTTTGAATAACTAAATCAGTATTAAGCTGTGTAAAGACCGTATCAATGAATGCTAACGAAGGGGTTTCATCCATATATGAGTATCATATCATAATGAACATTTAATCCGGATACGTGCCCAACCAAACGTTTGATCGAACAACAAATGCATGTATATTAACGACGCCCAACGAATGTTTAGGAACCGAGCGAATGCCGTTCGTTGGCCTACGTTGGCGTGTTCCTCTAGATCCATTTTTCAATTTTTATGTTCGAAAAAAAAAAAAAATAAATGAAATTTTGGAGAAAAGATTTTAGCGTAACACAGATTTAACTTAACACGTACATAGGTATTTTTTTCTTTTACAATTTATTGACAAATGTGAATACAAGACACATTGTGAACATAAGACAAATGTGAATATAAAACTACGACAAACTAGAATAAAATATAAATGTCAATATTATTATAAAAAAATTGGACAGTATGTTTAATAAAAAAAATGAAACAAAACATTA
This sequence comes from Psylliodes chrysocephalus, assembly GCA_927349885.1. Classification (NCBI taxonomy): domain Eukaryota; kingdom Metazoa; phylum Arthropoda; class Insecta; order Coleoptera; family Chrysomelidae; genus Psylliodes; species Psylliodes chrysocephalus. The sequence goes on from OV651816.1 coordinate 13,544,028, forward strand.
TTACACAGAGACCTGAATCTACACGAATTCTGGTTTGAAAAGTCAATGCCTTATCCACAAACCACATTCGCTAGATGCATTTGTTTGCGAGATAGTATAATAACGATGCGAAAGCCAAAATCCAACGAGTTTAGTAGTTTTTGCAACAAGAGTGGATATGGACGATCCACTCGAGTATATTTTTTCTACGACCCACTAACGAAAATCTACAAATTTAAAAAATTATTAACATTGTAAAATAATGTATGATTAACTAATTTATAAAATAAAATAAACATAAAAAAAATATTTTTAATTAGTCACCAGCTCAGATTTGAATCCGGACCTCTCGCGTGGTACACAAACGCCTTGTCCTCACTTCCATCGCCACACTTACGATTTTAGTTTTATTACTCGTAATTCAATTAGTTTTATATAGGTAGTTTGATTAAAATTTAAGATTTATTTGTAAATGTGGACAAAATAAAAAGAAATGCTATTATTTATAGATTCTACACAAGAATAACTAATTTTTACGTATATTTAATCTCAATAACTAAAAAATATACTGACAATTAGTTTGGCAGAATTGTCACTTATAAAATTTAAAAAAGAATAGTAGCTGGATGGCCAAAATATGAACCGTGATTGGTGGATTTAATTTTTTTTGCAGTGTTCATTCTAGGTAGAATGGATATGAAATATATTCGTTAAGTTGATCGCAATGGCATACTTTTTCGTTTTGTAGTCTTTGCGTAGATAAGCTATTACTCATGTAGGTGTAGAAAAACATTTATTCATACTTATTTTTTACAGAAATTACAGAATGTAAATGTTAAAGAGAAATAAATGATAAGTTATAGCGAAAGTTGAAGGGATGAGTTTTCGTACGAAAGGTCCGAGGTTCAAATTTGGGTTGAATCCAAGCAAATTCATTTTTTTTTGTTTATTTTATAAATTGGTACAATCCAGATGTTTATTATTTTTAAAATAGTAATTTTATGTTAATAAACTCTAAATTATTTTTTAAAACGTTGTAGATTTTCTTTAGTGATATATACTATACAATACTAAATACAATTAGAGTGGTTTGCTTGCATCGCACTGAATACTTTAACAATTTTTGTAGGTTGTATGTTTTGAGAATAACATACGAAACGAAACATACCGTAACAGTCAGTCTACATAAAACTTATGTTCTCCAATAAAAAATAATATACAAAAACATATGTAGTATTCTGTAATCAATCCCTTTATTATTTATTATTGTTTTTTGGAACTATTTACCCTTATTTCTGAAATAATGTTTGTAATATTTTTCAAATTTCCTGTTAATCATACCTATTTCTATTATTTATTCAAAAAAATGCAGACATAATATCGGAAATTTAATACAACTTGGCATCAATGGTTTAAATTCACAAAACGCTTTGACACGACTTTCACTAGAGTAAACCGGTAGCATTTAGAAAAAATAGTTTTGAGTAAAATACTTTATTAAACGTGGTTCCTTTCCAAGACGTGTAACGGTTCTCAGTTGTGATTTGGTCGGTTTTCAAATTCCGCCTTCTGTTACACACTGTATATTCAGCCAAATTCTTTTTTTAATTTTAATTTATAAACTAGTAAAATCTAGAAATTCAAATAAATATATATAAAATTGTTGTTTTATGTTAATAACCTTTACATTTCTTATTAAAATTTTGTAAATTTTCTTCAGTGATTGGTAAAAAAATATACTATACAATTTCTAGGGGTTTCTTCATATCTCACTTCGACTATGTGGCGTTGTGCACTAACTTCGTCTCCGTGCAATTTGGTCATCTTATCTATCCACTCTTGTTGCACAAACTATTTGGCTTGTATAAATATTTTATCCAATTTTTGTAGTTCGTATGTTTTGAAAGTAGGTACTCAGAAAATTCTATTACCTTAACAATATTTACGGTTCGATTTAAAAAATTATGCACAAAAACAAATGTAGTAGGTATTCTCGAATCAATCCCCTTATCATTTGTTGTTTTTGAAATAATAGTATTTGCATTTTTCTAAATAGTTCCACGCCAACTATACCTATTTCGATTTCAACAACAAAAAAAAGGTATATCGGAATTTGAATAAAACCTGGCATAGCTGTTTGTGTTTCTATGATTCCTTTGACCTTATATTCACCTAGCGAGGGAACAAAGAGAAAATAGTTTTGAACAAAATACCTTACGATAGGAGGTTCGTATCTTAGATATGTAACAGCTCAGAAGTCTAAATAAATTAGATTTAAACTGCCGCCTAAAGTGTAAAAGTGAAGGTAAAAGGTGTCTCAGAAATATTTTGGTTTATCAATACATCCGCTGGCGCAATAGGCACATTCCTGAGAAAGGAGGCAGTTGGAAAATGGATACAGTGTTAAGATTTAGTTGCAATGGAGACATTTACGGGACAACAACGTGATTTTTGTATTCGTGCATTTTATAAAAACAATTATCCTTGTTCTTGTGCGTCGTTTGTACAGAAATCATTATAACATGGCAAGTTCAGTAGAAGGATGAGGACTTTTTTGTATACCGGATCCCCTGTCAGCATCATAGTCCTTTATTCGCATTTCAAAAAGGTGGCAACCCTAGCTTCCGTCTCGTTAATGTCGGAATCACCAATTTAGCGTCTTTCGAATTTTCATTAAATTTGTTTTCACTTTGGAGGTTCAAAAATAATTTTCTTCGGGTAATTTTGAAAAATGTAAGAAGTGCGCATAAGATATGTAAATGGAAATCCTACAGTGATTAAAAAAACTAGTTAATCCTTAGAGATACTTCAAGTCGCCACATATCTAACAAAAAAGACACCATAACAGTCTATTATCAAAATGTTCGCGGCATCTGTACAAAGTTGCATACTCTGTTGGAAAATGTTACATCCTGTGAGTATGATATAATTGTTATGACTGAAACATGGCTGACAAATGGCCACACCAACTCAGAACTTAATATGATCAACTACAATATTTATAGAAAGGATCGTACACAAGAAACTAGTAATTATTCTAGAGGTGGTGGCGTTCTCATTGCAGTTCACAAATCTATCAACTCCCAAAGTTATTAAATCATCTCAAAATTATGAATATCTGTTTGTACTATTGGGCCAAGCCAACTCTCAGTATATTTTATCTGTTGCCTATGTCCACCCAAAATCACCTACTGTTGCATATATTTCACTGAGTGAAGAACTGGACCAAATTTATGAACAATTTCCCAGTTCTCAACTTTGCATTCTTGGAGACTTTAATCTCCCTCATAGCGCCTGGTTAAATGATGACTTGAGTTCAATAGCCGCACCACAGCTTATAGCTAAAGAATCAGTTCGTTCACTCTGTGTCGGCACTTTTGATCTCAATGTTCCAGTTTATACACTGCGCAACAAGGATTTGTATCCCTGGCGCATACATAACCAAATCATAACCAATACAGTATATGACAACCACCTACTATATTCAAGAAGCAGTCTTCTGCGCATCCTGAATTTGTATCCCTGGAGTGGATATTATTTTGGAACATTCAACTGGTCCAAGTGAGCTAACTGATTCTTTAGCAATAAACTGTGGCTGCACCATTATTCAAGGCATCACCATCAGAAGCTCAATCTCTAATATGTGTGCTTTTCATAACTTATTTCAACTTAATTCTCTATCCATACAATGTAAATTCAATTTTAGACTTAATTTTTATGCAAAATCACAATGTATCTGTAGAAAGAGCTGACTTCGACATTGTACCAATGGACCCACCTTTAATGTTTAAGTTAAGTTTTATTGACAGTAACCAAGCTGGTTTAAAGCCTGAAGGTTTTTATAGAGATTTTAAATTGGCAGATACTAGGTTAATCATAATATTTTTAAGCAGTTTCATTTGGGAAGAAGTATTTTATAATCAAACTCTTGAAAACATGGTAAATATTTTATATATTCTATATTTTGCTATTGATCTATATGTACCACTGAAAAATTATGTAACACAACATTTCCTAGATGGTATTCCACAGAACTGAGAAACTGTATAATAACTAAAAAAAGAGCTCATCAAAAATACAAAATAACTAATTCATTACAAGATTATCAAGAGTTTGCAAGACTTAGATCACTTTGTAAAAGACTGGTAAAAGAATCTCATCACAATTATATTTCTCAAACAGAATCTTCAATACCAAATAACTTAAAACAGTTTTTGAAATTTGTAAATGACAAAACAAGTTCTAGTGGTAATGATATAGTTAATTTGTTTACTGATTTTTTTTCAAAAGTATATGTTCATAATGATTGTGATATTTCAAAGGTACCTGTATATGTCAATAACATAAATATATTTAACTGTGATATTAAAATATCCGATGTTTATACTAAACTAGCAGCTTTCGATATTCGTAAGTGTCCTGGGCCGGATGGAATCCCTCCATCTATTCTAAAACCATGTTCTTTTATTTTAGCATGACCACTGTTCATAATTTTTATAATTTTTAACTTTTCTCTCTCTCTCTCTCTCTGGGAATATTTCCAACAGTCTGGAAGACAAGTTATATAACACCAATTTTTAAATCTGGCAACAATTCCAAAGTAAAGAACTATTGAGGAATCAGTATCTTGAGTACTATACCAAAATTATTTGAAAATCTGGTTTGCGAACCTTTAACATCTTCACTCAACAATATACTCATAGATCAACAATTTGACTTTAGACGTAAAAGTTCAACAGAATTAAATCTATTAACATATTCCCACTACCTGTCAAATGCCCTTGAAAATGGATTCTATTTATGCTGACTTCTTCAAAGCCTTTGAATAGAATAGAATTTTATTTGTCATAAGTATTATACATAGAAAACAAAACACAATTTTTTAATGTATAAGTACTAACAGACTAGTCAATTTAAAATTAAAACAATATAATACAGATTAATTGCAATACATACACTTAAACTAACACAATAATATATTAGAGATAACAATTAAGGATTAAAATTAAGGAATTCCTCCACACTGTAAAATACATTTTTTGCTAAAAATACTTTAAGTTTATTCTTAAACTGTTTTATTTTGTCTATTTCGGGACTATTATTTTTATCTATTATGCTACTGAATTTATTATAGCATTTAATTCCAATATACTTGGGTGAGTGTTGAGCAATTTCTAGGCGTGAGAAAGGTTGATGTATGTTAGTTTTTTGTCTAGTGTTATATGAATGTATGTTTTCGTTTTTGTTAAGAGTATGTTCATTTTCTTGAACGTACAATATTAATTGGTAGATGAAAAGACATGGTAGTGTTAGAATGTCAGATTTTTCAAAAAGTGATTTGCATGATGTGGGTGATACATTATATAAAGCTCTCATTACTTTTTTCTGTGCCACGAATGCTTTGTTGACGTGAGATGATGCACCCCAAAATATTAAACCATATTGAAGAGTAGACTGCACAAGTCCATAATAAAGAAGCTTTAATACATCAAAAGTCACAGTTTCTCTTAAGTTTCTAATAACATAGCAATGGGAGCATATTTTTTTAGTTACATTATCTATGTGAGCTTCCCACGTTAGCTTAGGGTCTAATGTAATTCCCAAAAATTTAACATTTTCACTATTTTGTATAGATTTACCATTAATATGTAAGTAGGGTTCAAGATTTGGGGTGGTATTCTTGGGTAGAAAACGCATGAAGTTAGTTTTTGATACATTCAATGCCAGACCATTTTCTCTAGAATATTTGTTAAATTCAAAAGATGCATTATTGCTGCTTTGCACAAGGTGTTCAAATTGATGATTGTATCATCAGCATATTGGATAATCTGATGAGGACTGGTACAAAATTTATTGATATCACTAACAAATATTATAAAAAATACTGGCCCTAGTATTGATCCCTGCGGTACTCCCATTGTATATTTGAGAGGAGTTGATTTCTTGTTATCAGTTATAACTACTTGTGTTCTGTTTGATAAGTAAGATTTAGCCCAATCGTAAGGTTTTCCCCATATTCCCATACCTTCTATTTTAAGTAACAAGAGATTATGATCCACCGTGTCAAATGCACGGCTCAGGTCATAGAAAAGTGCGAAAGTATTTTTCTTATCATTTAATGCACTATAAATAAAATCCAAACAAGCTGCCATAGCACTGGCAGTAGATTTTTTACTGCGGAATCCATTTTGAATTGCTGGTAGTAATTTAAAATGTTCAAGATAGTTTATAAGCCTTATAGAATACGCAGATTCAAAAATTTTTGTAATTTGACTTGGAATACAGATTAAACGACGATAATTGTTTATATCACTTGGTGAACCTTTATTTTTATAGATAGGAATTCCTTTAGACTGTTTTAATTCCGGAAAAACTCCGAATTTAAAAGATTCATTAATCAAATGAGATAAAGGTTCAGCAATGTGAGTGGCTACTGATTTTATGATTTTGTCGTTTATTTCATCAATTCCCTCAGCCGATTTCAAGGTGGTTTTATGGATAATAGAGATTACCTCTTCCGGTGTTGTTGGAAAGAGGAAGAAACTTATATGGAAGTTGTCTATTTTCATATTATAGTCAGGAATAGTGTTAGTTTGATTTACATTTATAAAATAATTATTAATAAAATTAGCTTTTTCTACATTTTTTTCAGTTTCAATTGCAATTGCATTTAGTGATTTATTTTTAATTTTACCCTGATTTTCGTTTATTATATTCCAGCTCTCTTTCATACGGTTGCTGCTATTTTGGATTCGATTGCTGTTTTTCTCTTTTAAATATTTTTCTGTTATAATTTGGTATTCTTTCTTAAATTTTTTATAGCGTTCAGTATAATATGGGTTATCTATTTCCTTTCTCAACCTATTCATCTCGCACAGATGGTTATGTAATTCTTTTATTTGAGGTGAGAACAGATTCTTATGTTTCTGTGGTTTGATTTTTTTCTTAATTTTTGTGAATGTTATATCATAATAATATGTAAAACTTGTATAAAAAATAGAAAACTTTTCATGAAAATCAGTAGTTGTGTATATCTCATTCCAGTTTTCTTTTGATAAAATATTTTTAAAGGTGCATATATTAGGATCATCTAAGTTTCGTTTGTGGATATACTGGACTTTGTTATTATTAAAAGAGGATGGTAAATTTACAGAGCATACCTGATATGTGTGGTCAGACAGAAAGGTTTCGCATACTTTCATATTATCTATATCAAAGTTTGTGAAAAAATTATCTATGCATGTTGATGTTGTGCTCGTTATTCTGGCAGGAACATTAATGTGGTGTCTAATGTTGAATCCAAGCAAAGTATTAATTAAATTGATTTTTTGGTTACTATGATTTAAAAAATCCACATTAATGTCTCCACAGATAACATATAAGTTATTATTACTATAAACATTGTGCAATAATAGTTCTATTTGATCAATTTTTTTTTTTTTTTTTTTTTTTTTTTTTTTTTTTAACTAAGTTAGTGGCACTGGATATAAACCAACAGGCCAGTCAATTGTCAGGTGAACAAATAAAAATATATAACAAACTTTATTACTTTACAAATTATATTAAAGTTGCTCTACCTTAATAACTAAAAATAACCTGAACTTAATAAGGTTTAGATGTTTTGTTTATTTATGTTTTTTTATTTTTGTTTTTTTTTATTTTTGTTTTTTTTTTATTTTTGTTTTTTTTTTTTATTTTTGTTTTTTTTTTATTTTTGTTTTTTTTTTATTTCTGTTTTTTTTTTTTTCATTTTTTTTTTCTTCTCTTTATTTTTTTTTCTTTTCTTAACAATTTTTTCGAGTCAGGTGTACAAATTTTTTTTTATTGGTAGCATCGCTACTTACATGTTTTATTTCTATTTCCTAATTACAATTTTAATTTGAGTGTTTTGACAAAATTATAGAGTATGTTATATATACTGTCAAATGTCAGTAGATTTTTTAAATTTATAGGTAATTGAATTTTGTTGTTAATTAAGTTTTGGTATAATAAATTAATTTCTAAATCGTTTAGAATACAATCCAAAAATATATGTTGTAAATCAGCAATCTCATCACAAATACACAAATCATTATCTATTAGACCTATTCGCTTCATATATTGAGGGTATAAAGCATGATTAGTTCTAATTCTGCTAATCGTTTGGATTAGTGGTCTATTTGACAGCTTATCAAACCACGGTTTTACCCTTATATTAGGTTGAATAGATTTATAAAAATTACCTGTCTCCTTCTCTACATATTTTGCTTGCCAATTTTGATCCCTTTTATATTTGAAACAAGTATTTAGATCGGATAGGGGTATTTTAAAATTACTTATGTAATTAAGTTTTGTTGCAGTTTTAGCCAAAAAGTCTACTTTTTCATTATTAGGTATTCCCATATGGGCTTTGACCCAAGATATGTATATTAGTTTATCCTGATTTCTTGCCTCAAAATTTAGTTTTAAAATGTCCAGAATTATGTAATTAACTTTAGAATTGAAATTAAAATTTTGAAACTTTTGAACTAAACTTTTGCAGTCTGTGAAAATGACAAAATTTAATTCCTCTTGATTTAGGCATAACGAAAAGGCTTCTCTAATTGCTAATATTTCTGCACTATAAACTGACATACAATTTGGCAAACGTTTTAAAATTTGAATCTCTTTATTGGGATAATATAAAGCGTAACCTACTTGATTATTTAATTTAGAACCATCGGTGTAAAGTGTTTCATAATGTTTCCATTTTGTATTTAATTCTTCATAAAAATTTGTCTTTATTAGTAAAGGGTTGTCAACGTCGAATTTATTATTAATATAACTATTAACTGGCATAATAAGAGACAGATATGGATTGGACCACAGCGGTACGCCATTTGAAACTGGTAGATTATTACTGACATCTGAAGTAGAAATAAAACTGTCAACTAATAATGGCAGTTTTTTCTTTTTCCAAAAGGATGAAGTTAAGCATAGAGTAGTTAATCTGCTTAATTTATTGATTACTGTGTAATGTTTTGATCGGGATAACAGTACAAATTTATCGCTCAGAAATTTCCCCCAAAATTAGCATAATCCGGAGGTCTGTAAACGGTAATAATATATAGAAATTGTTTTAAATTTAATTTTACTTTTACACCACATACCTCAAAATCACCTTCAATAGACCATTTTTTTAAATTTATAGGTTCATAGTGTATGGTAGCTAATAAGTCGGAACTAATAAATGTACAAACTCCCCCTCTCTCTTTTCTAGTTCGTGAGAAATGTGACACTAATGTAAAGTTTTCAATACAACTCACCTGCAAGTAATTGGAATTAAGCCAGTGTTCAGTTACACATAGGATACTTATATTTTCTTTCTGTAATATTAGGTTCATTTCAAAGCATTTTTTAGCAAGACCACCTTGTATGTTAATATGCATACAATTTAGATTTAAAGCTACTGGTTTTATTTTTATGACTTGTTTTCCCTGAATTTCTGGTATGCTAATGTTAGTTTCCACCTTTGTCTTCTCAAAACTGTTGTTGGTGTTGTTTTCTGTCAATATCCATCTAAAAACGAACCTTGTTGGCTAGCTTCTAGGTCTGACTTTTGGGAGTTTAGAAATCTTTGTCCTCTTCTAAAATCAAATCTTTCATATGCAATTTTTCTTGGCCAGAAATTTGACTGATATACATCTTCTTGCAGACATGGATTTACACCAATCATAAAGGACTGATTATTGTTTTTTGTTGTGATTGTATGTAATTTTGTCACTTCTATACCTTCAATGCTAGTTTGGTGTATCTCTTTAGTTTTTTTATGTATAAACGCTTTTATGTCACTTTCTTTAACAGTCTCAGGAACTCTTGTTAAAAAAAGCCATATCTTTCTTAAAGATTAATTTTTTCCCTGGAAAGCACCTTCTCCCATACCACTTCCCATTTTACGTTTTCTATTTCTTTTAGTTACCAATTTGAAATTGTCACCCTCATCATTATTTATATTTATAATATTGGTCATTTGTTCAGCTTGGTCCGCCATGAGATTGTTTGTTGTATTTCTAGAGGGAGTTATATTACCATTACTGTTTCCTATGGAATTTGGACTTTGTAGATATTTGTTTTGTAAATGTCCCTGAGTACGTTGTTTTGACTTAAGTGAGTTACTTGCATTTGTTTTTGTAACTGAGATATTTGGTATTTGTTTGTACTCATTTTGTTGATTTGATTCCCTTCCAGAAACGGATGCGTAGCTGTTGATTTGTCTATTTTCAGTTGTGTTTTCAACTTTGTTTTTATTATTCATATTACCAATAACTGATTCTTGTATTTGACTGTTGTGATTTGTTGTTAATTTAATGTTTTTTATTTCTTTGTTAATTCTTCTATTTTTTGAACTTGTTGTTCCATAGTTTTCTCATATTCTTTAATTATGTTGTTTGTCACTTCTTTTATTATATCATCTTTGAAGGCATTCAATAAAGATTGTAAATTGATATCAGGTTTATCAGAATTCTTCTTTTCACAATTGCAACATAGAAAATTGAGTTTTCTGTTTTTCTTCAGTTCCATACACCGGATTTCAGATGCAGTTAATTGGGAACAAGTTTGACAAATTTTTTCATTGCATCGGTCACAATTCCAAATTTGTATGTCGCTCTCCGTTGCTTTGCATATCCAACACTTTGACATGATTTTAACAAAATAACTATTTCACTTGATGGAAAATTTTACAGACGTGGCAACGTTGTTAACCATAAATTGGACATTTAGGCTAGAAACCACATGTTTCATTACTGGTTTTTGTGATATTTCACTGTTTCACGTTCTGCTTTCACTTTCACAGGGATTTAAATGTTTAAATTGTCATTTAAGATGGTTTTTGTTATTTTTTAAATCATAATTTTCGAGTTTTACACCCGCGATTTGATAAGAAAATGTAAATACTACATGCGATGTTGCCTTTGTTTTGGTAGTGGGTAAACCATAGATTTTTAATCCACAAATTGAAAATGGCTGGGGTATATGGATCACTTTTAAATAGGTTAGAAAGCTATTTAATTGATAGACGTCAAATTGTACATATTTCAAACTACAAGTCATACGGCATACACGTACCTTCAGGCGTCCCGCAGGGCTCACATCTAGGACCACTACTTTTTAATATATTTGTAAACGATATTAAATCCTGTTTTCATTTTGGTAAATTCCTTTTATTTGCAGATGATCTCAAACTGTACTCTACAGTATCATCTGACCTTCACTTTATGTCACTGCAGTCTGATTTAGAAAACTTAGTCAATTGGTGTGACTTAAATGGAATGAGCCTAAATTCGGATAAATGTAATGTTATCATATTCCATCGAACTCGTGATACAATTCATTTTCAATATACAATCAGTGCCAATATCCTGGAGAACTGCAACATTATTAGAGATCTAGAGGTCAACTTTGATTCACAACTATCTTTTGTTCCACAGAGTTCCCTTAATATTACCACTCTTCAGATCAGACTCATGCACAAGGACCTTACCACATTCTACAATATACTACACTCGCATAGCTTTAGTCCAGAGTTATTGGGAAAAATCAATATTCATGTTCCTTCGAGACAAACAAGGCTTATTCAACCCTTTAATATTAGACAACATCGGACTAACTATGGACATAATTCTTTTCTATCAAGATCGGGTAGATTTGCTAATCAATATTCTCATAGATTGGACTGCTTTGATAATAAAAAAGTATTTAAATCCCAGCTTAAATCATGCATGTGAAAGTTTGATGTCTAGATAATTTAACTTATTTACAATTGTTATCCTGTTTGTTTTTTTATAATATTTAATTTCTTCTTGGTTATGTTAATTTTATGCTAATGTGTATTTCTTTGTTTTAACATTCTCTAAGTGTAGGTTAGGTTTTAAATTTTCCCTTTTATTGAACTGTATTTTAATTGGGCAATTGCTCATTGATAAATAAATAAATTTAAAATATTATCAACAAATCTCTACATATGTTAGGATTTCTAAAAAGAACTACTCAGGATTTCACAAACATCAACACACTTAAAATCTTATATTGTTCTTTAGTCAGAACCCATTTAGAATACGCTTCATAACTATGTCTCACATATTGTTAAATTAGAAAGAGTCCAGCATAAGTTCTTATGTTATGTGGCCTTTAAGCAGGGTATTGGAGTCGAAGATATCAACTACTCTAAATTGAAGACAGATTTGAATATCCAATCTATTAACAGCCGTCGAAACAAAACAGATCTCATAATGTTATATAACATATTTAATTCTCGAGTACTGTGTCCTCAATTGTTGCAAGAGATAGGAATTCACATCCCACCCAGGACAACCTGCTCAGCGAACATTTTTCAAATACCCTTCCACAGGACGAATTATGGACGTAATACCTTCATTGTTCGTTCTGCTAGGTTCACAAATACCTACCGTGCTGACCTCTATTTCTTTAGCTCTGTCAGCTCATTTATGGAGACTCTTGGGGTGCAGTTTAGTGTAATGGTATTTATTGAAGGTGTATTTTTACTTATTTTTTATAAATGTACTTTATTAACTGTACTGTAGTATTATTTGTATTTTATCTATTTTAACTATTGTTTGTATTATTTAATTTGTAACTTTATTTTATTATTCGAAATTATACTGTGTAATGCTATACATAACATTGTATTTAACTAAAAGGGGAATGTCCCGGTTATATATAAATAAAAATGTATTTTAGAATTTCCATAGAATGCATCTACTTAGTTTTTGGAGCCTATAATATTGATAGTTTTTTGAAACTATTTAATCAATCCCATCTTGAAAACAATATGTTTACATCAGTTGCCCTCAATTCTTGTAGCTTGAATTGTTCAAGTTTAAAAATATTTTTTATGTGTTTATGTTAATGATAATTTATTTTCGTATCATTAAACAAAAAGGTTAAAAATAGCTGAGTAAGATTTAAATCCTCTTTTTAATGTACACAATTGCTTGAATTAAATCCTGATTAAAAATTAAATGAATTAAAAACGTTAGATAAGTATGTACTAATTAAATATTACCGTATAACTATTGGAGGTTCCTTAGTCTTCGCAACAGGAGGTAAACTCATTTTTGGACGATTAGAAGCTGAAGCTACACCTACTTTGTCAGTACATGATAAGGAACGAAAAGAAAAAGTAGAATTACTTGCTTGTGAAAAATCCATTGACTTTGGGCCGGGTCTTCGTGAAACTAAAAAATACAACTTGAAAAATTGGGGTCTAAAAACAAAAACAAATAATAGATTTACAGAAAGGAATACATTTTTATGTATTATATGTTCTTGTTTATAATGTGTTACTTAAAATAATTGAAGGTGCTATGACGAACTAAGAAAGAACCAAATATATTTGAAAGAGAAAAATAAACAAAATACCTTGACTGGGTTGATTGTCTATTTGATCTGCCATTTTGCGATTTTTTCCAAATTATTATGTTTTGATAATTTTTAACCAATAAGTAAATATTCCAAAGTTATCATAACTTTCAAAACTTGAGTATCACTGAGAACTGAGATTTAACATTTTTGTTATTTATGTACTTTGTGCAGTTTATGTTACAAATTCTGATACTCCAGTAGCAAGTGGGTTTCAGGTACAGAAACAAAAATCATTAACCTTGCACTTAAGAGCATTTCGATTGGGAAATTTGCCAACCAATAACCGTCCACTTAACCCCTATCGCAGAGTTTCTTCATATTTTCTAAAGTACTTTATAAACAATAATAAATATTTTAAGTGTATGTATTTTATCTTGTAAAATATTCCATGAGACAAACTTGAATTACTATATATAACAGGAAATTAATCAAAAAAAGGCATTTTCATTTATATATCATATATGTATTTGGTTAACCGAACTTAACCGAAAAAAAATAGTGTCATTTGTCACATTTGTTCTTGGTGACATCTAGAGGTGATTACTTAAAAATAAGCAAATCGAAATCTACTTTAAATGCGTTAGTGACATCTAGTAGAACTTATGAAAGTATAAAAATATTGATTTAAGTAAACTGCTCTGCAGAATAGTTTACAAGAGCAACTAACTGATAGATGGGAGTCATAATTTAAACCGCTATTTTTGATATTTTAAAAATAAAACTGGAAACTATCTTCAAAAATCTGATGTGTCCAACACATGACTTTCCTATCTAATTATTATAGGCCTTTTCCGGTTATTTTGTACAACCTATTGCAGCAGCTTTATAAATGTTTAGAGGATAAACTAAATATATACATTTGCCACATACTTCTAACTGGAAACATTTTTCTCTAGATATTAATAATATAAGTAATTTTTATTTGAATTTTTTTTCCAAACGTAAATAACATATATTCCATGAAACATAAAAACGGCCTCCCATAAAGTACCCCCCCCCCCCAGCTGTTCCGACTTCGTCCACAATCTAATCATTTTACCTCAAGCCGAAATAAAACTTAAGTTTAAAATTTAATCCATTTTTGAGTTTGCTTCAAAATTCGAAATTTACACATTTTCTTAAATATCTCGAATTCGGTCCATTTCAGAGAAATTATGTATAGAACAAAAATTAAAGAGAATTATAAAACAAACAACTTTTATTTAAACAATTTTTATAAAAAATTATCTTTTTTACATTTTATCAAATTTCTCGAATACGGACCATTTTAGGAAAATTTGACATAAAACAAAAATTATAGATAATAATATTGCAAGTAACTTTTATTTAAAAAATTTTCTTCTTCAAACGTAAAGTACCTCCCAGATGTTCCGACTTTGTCCAAACTCTAATTATTTCACTTCAGGCCGAAATAAAACCTAAGTTTAAAATTTAATGTTTTTTCCTTTATCCGTTTTTCAGTTTTCTTCAAAATTCGAAATTTACACATTTTCTTAAATATCTCGAATACGGTCCATTTAAGGAAAATTTTATATGGCACAAAAATTAAAGATAATAATATTGTTAGTAACTTTTCTTTTCCAAACATAAATAACAGATATATTTCATAAAATATAAAAATTACCACCCATAAAGTACCCCCCCAAATGTTCCGACTTTGACCAAAATCTAATCAGTTCACCGCAGGCCGGAATAAAGCCTCAGTTTAAACACACACACACACGCACACGCACACGCACACGCACACGCACACGCACACGCACACGCACACGCACACGCACACGCACACGCACACGCACGCGCACGCGCACGCGCACGCGCACGCCCACGCTCACGCACACGCACACGCACACGCACACACACACACACACACACACACACACACACACACACACACACACACACACACACACACACACACACACACACACACACAAATGACTTGTATTGAAGTTATTGTACAATTTACTTCTCCAGAGAGATTAGCTTCCCAGACAGCACAAAATAGGTCCATTAGACGTCCATTCCATAAAAAATGTTCGATGTCTGAACGTCCAGTTTTTCTAAACTTGCGACAGCCAATGGACGTCCAGGCAAATAGACAAATGGCACACTTTTGATAATTTAGAGGACGTCTCTTTCTGGATTACTAATTACTTATTTGGAAGAAAACAAAGAGTAAAAGTTAATAATAATAATAATATATCTGCTGAAAAGGATATTAACATTGGTGTACCCCAAGGTAGCTTCTGGAGCCACTTTTATTTATCTTGTATATAAATGATTTAAACCTCTTTGTTGATTGTGATTTTATAAATATATTTGCAGATGATACTTTAATGGCTTGTTATGATAATAATAATCTGGTAAATGCGGTACAAAAATGAATCTGACTCTAAACTTTGCCAATAATTATTTAATGTATAATAAATTTAAACTTAACGCATTAAAAACCAAAAGCTATGATAATAACTACTAAATATAAATATGTATACCAATATAGACTTAAATTTTTATAAATTTTCATAAATTTTTATAAATTTTTACAAATTTTTATAAATTTTTACAAATTTTTATAAATTTTTATTAATTTTTTTAAATTTTTTAAAATTTTTTTAAATTTTTTTAAATTTTTATAAATTTTTAATAATTTTTAATAATTTTTATTAATTTTTATTAATTTTTATTAATTTTTATTAAATTTTATTAATTTTTATTAATTTTTATTAATTTTTATTAATTTTTATTAATTTTTATTAATTTTTATTAATTTTTATTAATTTTTATTAATTTTTATTAATTTTTATTAATTTTTAATAATTTTTATTAATTTTTATTAATTTTTATTAATTTTTATTAATTTTTATTAATTTTTATTAATTTTTATTAATTTTTATTAATTTTTATTAATTTTTATTAATTTTTATTAATTTTTATTAATTTTTATTAATTTTTATTAATTTTTATTAATTTTTATTAATTTTTATTAATTTTTATTAATTTTTATTAATTTTTATTAATTTTTATTAATTTTTATTAATTTTTATTAATTTTTATTAATTTTTATTAATTTTTATTAATTTTTATTAATTTTTATTAATTTTTTTTAATTTTTATTAATTTTTATTAATTTTTATTAATTTTTATTAATTTTTATTAATTTTTATTAATTTTTATTAATTTTTATTAATTTTTATTAATTTTTATTAATTTTTATTAATTTTTATTAATTTTTATTAATTTTTATTAATTTTTATTAATTTTTATTAATTTTTACTAATTTTTATTAATTTTTATTAATTTTTATTAATTTTTATTAATTTTTATTAATTTTTATTAATTTTTATTAATTTTTATTAATTTTTATTAATTTTTATTAATTTTTATTAATTTTTATTAATTTTTATTAATTTTTATTAATTTTTATTAATTTTTATTAATTTTTATTAATTTTTATTAATTTTTATTAATTTTTATTAATTTTTATTAATTTTTATTAATTTTTATTAATTTTTATTAATTTTTATTAATTTTTATTAATTTTTATTAATTTTTATTAATTTTTATTAATTTTTATTAATTTTTATTAATTTTTATTAATTTTTATTAATTTTTATTAATTTTTATTAATTTTTATTAATTTTTATTAATTTTTATTAATTTTTATTAATTTTTATTAATTTTTATTAATTTTTATTAATTTTTATTAATTTTTATTAATTTTTATTAATTTTTATTAATTTTTATTAATTTTTATTAATTTTTATTAATTTTTATTAATTTTTATTAATTTTTATTAATTTTTATTAATTTTTATTAATTTTTATTAATTTTTATTAATTTTTATTAATTTTTATTAATTTTTATTAATTTTTATTAATTTTTATTAATTTTTATTAATTTTTATTAATTTTTATTAATTTTTATTAATTTTTATTAATTTTTATTAATTTTTATTAATTTTTATTAATTTTTATTAATTTTTATTAATTTTTATTAATTTTTATTAATTTTTATTAATTTTTATTAATTTTTATTAATTTTTATTAATTTTTATTAATTTTTATTAATTTTTATTAATTTTTATTAATTTTTATTAATTTTTATTAATTTTTATTAATTTTTATTAATTTTTATTAATTTTTATTAATTTTTATTAATTTTTATTAATTTTTATTAATTTTTATTAATTTTTATTAATTTTTATTAATTTTTATTAATTTTTATTAATTTTTATTAATTTTTATTAATTTTTATTAATTTTTATTAATTTTTATTAATTTTTATTAATTTTTATTAATTTTTATTAATTTTTATTAATTTTTATTAATTTTTATTAATTTTTATTAATTTTTATTAATTTTTATTATTTTTATTAATTTTAAGTATTTTTTTTTGTTATATTTATTTATTTTTAGTTATTTTTACGATACTTCACATTTCCCCCTTCTAAAAATGTAAAAATCCAAAAATACGTCATTATTTACTTATGAGTAGCTGGCAATTATAATTTTCAAGTTTCTACTTTTAAAAAAACAGAAAATCTTATTTAAACTTTTTCTCCTTTCCCCCCTTAATACGTAAAATTCCAAATACATACTATGAAACATATCTATTTTAAGTTCCTAACATACAAACTTTCACCACCCACACCTTTCTACCATTTCTCCCCACATTGCCCCCCACACATACTGCCCCCTCCCGCACACATTGGCCCCTCCCATACACACGCACTGCCTCTCACACACACACACATTGTCCCTCCCACACACATTGCCCCATCCCACACACATTTCCCCCCATTGTCCCATTTTTCCCAATTTCCCCCATTTTTTCTCTTTCACCCATTTTCCCTCTTTACCCTCCTAAAAACTGAATATTCAAAAACCTAAAACACAGCAATAATTATTTATGATGAGTAGATATAATTCCAATTTTTAAGTTCCTACCTATAAAAAAATCGATACTTCCATGCAAACTTTCAACCCCCGTTTCTCTCCCTTAAAATGTGGAAACACATTATTATTTATTTATGCTCAGTAGCAGTATTTCAAATTTTCATGTTTCACAAAAACACTATGCAAGAATCATGTCCGATCCCTTTGTTTTGTGCAAAAAAACAAATCTATCCCACAGGAACCGTACATTTTTGGGGATAAAAAGTATAATCTATCTTTGTGCTAAATTTCATTCAGTTCCGTTCAGCCGTTTTTGCGTGATTGAGCAACAAACATCCATCCATCCATTCATCCAAATTTTCGCATTTACATATTAGTAGGATTTTCATAGCCCGCTAATAATTGATATTAAGTTTACCTACCTACATCTACTTGTAAATACAAATAGAACGCAACTGTCACTAATTTGACCCTTCTTGAGAAGCAGGTAAGCTCGAAAAGTACGGTAAGGCGCAAATACCACGGACACATCTACCATATATATACCTATCTTCATTCTTCTTAAGGTATAAGGTGTTTAAAATATAAAAAAAACATCTCGTGTTTGTAAAAATATCTATTTCATTTTAACCGCTACCAAAAATAAGTATAATCCAGTACATAAGTGAAAAACAGAAGAAAAACGATGGAAAAACCATCCTAGCTATTCGATCGATTTCCTTCCACATTATTTTTTCTTTTCCGGTTTCCTAAAAGCAAAAAACAATGCATAAATTTTGCAAAAAAATAATGAAACTCAATTTAACAAATTTTAAAATCAAAGATGTACCGTTTTCCAACATAAATGAATAAATCTATCTTTTGACATGTGCTTATAGCGAAAATTGTGTACAGATTTTGGCGAAGGGGCAGTCCATTGCATTACAGCTGGGTCCTAGAATAAAAAAAAAACACATTTACCCTAGGTATCAAACTCAACAGAAGAAATACATTAAACGCGTCACTGTACAGGTAGAATGTAGATTCAGATGTAAAACTCGAGTGAAAGTGAATTCTCTTAAGATTTTCATGAGAACTGTCATACGTCAACGTGGAAACAGTATTTTTTATAGCCAGTGAGAACTCATTGACTATTCCTCTCTGTTTATTTCGAGAGAATCAAAATGTTCTAAGAATTTTAATTCTCATTGTCTTTTTCTCTCGGTTTATTTCGAGAGAATTAAAATTAATTAATTAGGTATAGTGCAAAATACTGAAAATGCTCCTAAAATCTAACCTAAATAAGAAAACGGCATCTATACAATTTTTATCCCAAAAATATTGTGGATCTTACTAAAGAGTATCAATAAAAAACCACCACGATATACAACATGCCTTTCATAGGATTATAAATAATAATAGAACACTTCGAAAGTAGGAAATTTGTAGATTGAATGCTGCTTGTTTGTAGGAAAATAGGTACCTACAACTATTAGGCCATATTATTATTTAGTTTGGGCTAATTTACAGTAATAACAAATAGAAGACCATGAAGTATGTATCTGGGCTAAGTAACAGTGATAAGAAACAGAACACCATGAAGAATGTGTGTTTTATATATTATACTTACTTTAGCTAATTTTGCCTCCTTAGCTTTCATTGCATTATATTTCCCATGCAGCACTTTGACAATTACAAATTCTCCTAACGCAGCAAATACCGATATCATGCAACCTGCCATCCAGAG
Organism: Psylliodes chrysocephalus; assembly: GCA_927349885.1. Taxonomy (NCBI): domain Eukaryota; kingdom Metazoa; phylum Arthropoda; class Insecta; order Coleoptera; family Chrysomelidae; genus Psylliodes; species Psylliodes chrysocephalus. The sequence goes on from OV651816.1 coordinate 13,564,032, forward strand.
GTCCAAAGCCTAAAAAATTGGACAAAGAAACTATTAACCTAAAAGTTTAGAGCATTTTTTTAGTGGTTTGCAGGTTGTGCAGGCACAAAGGCGGCCAAACTTAAGGGTTGCCTCATGGGTCGGCAGAAACAGTTAAATACATTTGCTATTTATTATATTTATTTAAGAAACTTCAGATGAAAAGAAAAAAATTTAAATAATTTTTATTACGTTATAATACAGGGTGTCCGGAAATTGCGTGTACAGATTTATCAGCTCAAAATAAGTTAATTTAACCTACCAAATTTACCTATATACCAACTTACTTCGTTTGGCTGCAAGAGGTCAACAAAGTTAAATAAAAATATCTCTTTCTCTCCACATTTCAGCCATTTTAAAAATATTAACTTGGTACGAATACCAAGTGTTTTATGGCCAATTAAAAGCAGCCGGAACAAGGGGATGGCAACTGACAATTTCCCTGATTTGTTTATGTGTCACTTTTCGCATTAAAATGGGAAACTATGGGATTTTTACTTAAAAAAGTTACTCTTGTTCGATGTCGCCATGACAAAAAAATGAATTTGAACTTTTTTCATGTTATGCATCCCTACTCATTACTATAAAAGATAGTGTCAATGAAATAATAGTAATAATTTTTATCGCCAACTGTCAATAAAAACATGCATTACCAAAGCGATTTGTGCAAGTAAATGTAACCGAGGGTGTAAAAAGGAGACAAAAGAAGACCTAGTGAGCTAAAATAGACCGAGGAATATCCTAAGTTTAGAGGAGCCGTGAGCTAGGTGACGGCTAGGGACGAAGTCCTGACCAGGACTCTCAAAAATCCGTCCTGAAAACAATCGAGCAACACTAAGGAAGTCTCAGTCTTCATTCCCATCAGAGTGCTCCAGTCTCAACCGGCTACCACGAGAAAGTTAACCGACACCTACACCATTTTTACCGAACACTTACAATACCTGTCAGTCATAGCCATCTTATCATAAAATTTATTTTTTTTATGTTAACAAGTAGAGTAATATTACAGCTATTATATTTTAAAATTTTATTACGAATTTTCTTTCATTTCTTACTTTCAACTGGCAAGCTAATTGCACAATTCGTATTTATTTGACAGCTAAATACGTGGCATCCACGAGCATTAATTTGTTGCACCAGTAAATTCTGTAATTTTTAATTCATCTTTACAAAACTCTAATGCGGTTGGAATACTCTTACTCAAAGCACAATAATTAATATCTCAATTTCCTAAATACCACCCTGCACATTGTTTACTATATTGTATGCTTAGTTGTGAAATATTATTTAAGATCATTTCTTCGTATGAATATCTGTTAGTCTGCTATAGTCTGTTTAAAAACCAGGAGGAGCGATTTGAATTTAAGTTGGCAATTCTGGAGACTTCTGATTGGTCAGATTGCAGCCAGTTTCACACATCACTTTTGCATTAACATCAGCTGATAACTGACATTATTGACACTTCTGACATTTTATTTATATTTTTAGTTCTGTTATTGCTTTCGGTTTTTGTTTGATCTCTTATCATTATTACTTAGTTTTTCACTCTATTTCTTTAAAAAACAGTTCTTTTCAGAACTTCGGTAAGCAATTGTATTGAATATCTGCGATTATGGATAATTCTACACCGAGTACTAGTAGAGATAGCAGTTCCTTGCGTAGTCCACCAAAACAGCGAAAACGTTTGAGTTTAGGCCATTTAAGTCTCGCAGAAAAACAGCACATAATAAATATGTACAAACAGTTATTGGATGATAAACCAAAAACCAAAATTGTGGATGTTGTATCCAAAATTTCTCAAGCCGCCGGTAAGTTATACCTACTCATTACTTTCAAATTAAAAATGGTATTAAATACCCAAAATTTTTTACAGGAGTTGTAAAGTCAACAGTTTACCGGGTATTAAAAGAATACCGTAAAAGTGGAACCATATCTAGTCCAAAAAATATAGGTGGAAGACCCGGACGTCTAAAAACATTTGATGAGGGGTTCAAAAATGCTGTTAGAAGATTGGTACATGATTTCTTTTTAAAAAATGAATTACCTACATTAAATAAAATTTCACAAGCATTGAAGAAACGTTTAGATTTGCCACAAATATCTCGGTCATCTTTATATACTTTCTTGAAACTTATTAACTTTAGGTAAGTTTGTAACTTTGAAAAGTCAAATGAAATATTTATTTATTATATATATTTTTTAGATATTTGAAAAGAAATCGTCAAAGTGTATTAATAGAACGTGATGATATCTGTAGATGGAGGTTATCATATTTACAATCGATCAAACAATATAGAAGAGAAAACAGGCCAATCTTTTACTTAGATGAAACTTGGACTAATGAAGGTCATAGTAAGGGAAAAACATGGGTGGACCAAAATGTAATCAGTAGACGTCAAGCATTTATTGAAGGTTTAACAATGGGCCTGAAAAGCCCGACAGGAAAGGGAAGACGCCTCATTATTTTACATGCTGGTTCTGAAGAAGGTTTTGTAAAAGATGCATTATTGGTCTTCGAAGGCGAAAAGACAGGAGATTACCATGAATAAATGAATTCTGAAGTATTTGAGAATTGGTTTTTTACTTTTTTGACAAAAATACCTGTTGATGCTGTAATTGTGATGGATAATGCATCATAGTTGAGAAAATTCCCTCCTCGTCATCAAGAAAAGCTGAAATGCAGGAGTGGTTACATATGAAAAATATTAAATTTGATTTAAATATGAAGAGGTGTCAACTTTTACACCTAATTGGGCAACATAAAGATGCACATAATTTGTATGTTGTCGATGAAATGGCAAAAGAAGCCAATAAAGTTATTTTGCGATTGCCCCCATACCACTGCGAGTTAAATCCGATAGAATTGATATGGGCACAAATAAAGAATGAGATGGCAGCTAAAAATACAACTTTTAAGTTAGCAGATGTGAAAGGCCTTTTATTACAAGCTATTGGAAATGTAACGCCTACAAATTAGCATAAGTGTACAACATGTGATTAAGGAAGAAGATAAAATGAACACATCAGATGGAATAATGGATGACATGATAGAGCCCTTAATAATAACTGCCAACACTGGAAGCTCAGACGAAATGGAATCTTTTGAATCCGAATCGTCTGATGTTGATTAATACATTGAGTATTTGGTGTTTTTTCTTTGTTTCTATGTAAATGTCAAGATGAACTTTGGGTTTTTACTTAATATGTTATATAGACACTACTTATGTATTTGTTCTGTTTGTGTTTTGCAAACTTATTATTAATTAAAATATTATAGCAAATTTGTAAAATAAAGATAACTACTATTCATGTTGTTTTTTTAATTCACATTTAAAAAAAAAACTTTACAAAACTGTGCACTGTAGTACATATTATAAATTGGTCAACATTGCTTCTTGGTGTTCTAGTTAAACAAAAAAACAAATTTGTTAGTTTTAAAAATTGAGGAATTTACCTAAATGATTAAACTGTAAGTGAATATTCAAGTAATTTTTATTTATTAGAAAACAAAACCATTCACAAAATTGTCACAATAAATACATAGGTAGGTATAAATAAAATACTTTAAATTAAAAAATATACTCGTAAAATCAAATCCTGACTCATAAACTTTATAGGTCTGTAAGCTTTTGAATATCTTCACCCAGCGAGCACAAAACGATCTATGAATGTAACAGCTACTTCCCCATAAAACATTGAACCCATGTGATGTACTTTCAATGTTAAAGTAACCAAACAAAAATTTAAAATAAAAGCCTTACACACAGTTTTTTAAAACCACAACCAATGTTGAAATGTTTTAAGAGTTTTTACATTCACAAGTTCTAGATGATATACATAGGTATAGGTGTATTATTCTAAACAATCACTATATTCTACTTATCAGAGTCATTACTATACTCTATTTACCAGGACCATATCTATGAATTTTTTAAAAAGATGTTTTAGCAGGAAATATAATCTTATATATTTGATAAAAACCGAAGTACCTACCTATATACTCTTTTTATTAAAACACAACTCACTTAATTCTTGAACATTTATTTATTTATTTCTTAAACCCTTGAATTGAAGGATTTCTTAGAAGTAGCACGTTTACTTCGATATACACATTACATGTATGTAACAAACAAAACATTCAATATAAACGTCTAATATTAGGGCCAAATCACAAATAAATGTTGATATAAAAACATCACATAATCGCCCAATTATGTTCTATGCCCTTTAGTGTATTAACTATAAGTTAACACTAAATAAGCCACATATTCATATTACTCATGGGAGGAATTCCAGTCACTGTGTAATCCAGAGTAAAGAGTACTGTGTGGTAAAGAGGTCCAAGCCACTTATTAACTTTTACTTAAGTTTATACCTACAATAAATGTACCTATCATTGAAATGTAAACAGATCGTATTTTTATATTTTATACTAACTTGCATCTGAATATTCTATTAACATTTTCTTAAATATTCAATATCCATTTCAAAAAGATTAAAGTTATTCTCAAAAAGTCGATTTTCTAACAAAAATATATAATATACTTATATTTATATTTCTGATAACCTATAACATCAACAAAGTCAACAGCCATATTTAATTTCAATTTTCAATTAATTGACACTATTGACAGTTAGTTTTTGCCCAAGATCACAGAAATTTACTACCGTTGTCTGGGACCAATAAAAAGTTGACTCCTAGACATATTTATTTGTGTCTTGACCTCTCATTGGCCGTTCGCTGACTAGGACCAGTCGGACCGATAATGATAACTATTTTAGAGATTTTGAACGCGACTAATTCGGAACACGCTCTTTAGTAACTAATTTAGTTACTTTTAGTGGTGTGAGTAAGGCTTTTCGAATTACTCCTCCTGGTTTTTAAATAGACTATACAACTACGTTGAGCATATGCGACCATTGTTTAACGTTTAATATGCCCAATATATTTAGTTTTAAAACGACACAAATTAATAAAACGTTGATTGAAACCACGATTAGCTCTTTGACAGATTCGTAAACACAATATGGTGGAAGTGATCCCGTCCAGGGCTGGTATATCTAAGGGGGTCGCGACATAGGAGTCCATTTTGGACGCCATTTTTTTCGAAATAGTAGTCGCCATTGATCTGGCAACGTGGCAACTTGTAGTCGCCAGGTTTACCAATATAAGAAAAAAAATCTGTCATTTTTTAAATGACATTTCCATTATAAAATGCCCATATTTTTTAGGATAAAATATTTCAATTTAATAAATTATTAATCTCAGACGTACATAGAATACGTCGGGAAAAGTAGATCACATTCAATTTTGTGCTGTTTTGGTTTTGTTTATTTTAAAAGGTAATTGAAGAGATGAAGACAATTTTCTTATAGATGATGCATAACAAATTATTGCTCCCTTTTTTAGAGCTCCAGTCCCTTAAGTCTATTTATTTTAGGTCTTTTTAAATTGTTGGTAGGTATTATTCACTTCATTTGTATGTTTTTAGTTAATTTAAATAATTTTGTGTAATATCTTGGGATTTGTTTTCTATACATTTTAGCATGTATTTGTTGTCTACATCTCACAAAGGATGGCTTTGAAATACCTTTACAACAGAGGTACTTTCCTAAAACTGGCCGAAATTTGAAATTGAATACAGTTCTTAGAGAAAATCTCCAGTAAAAAATGTCTACATGCAGAATAACAGTAGCATAGATTAACAAAGCTGACAAAAGAGTTGGACAAACCTTTGTCTAGCTTTTTTAATATTTCAGGACAATAGTGTTAACAGCAGACTACAACAAAAACATCCAAAGTTTAGTAATCAAGCAAAATATTCAGGTATCTCCAGAATTATAAACGTATGAAAACTATAATAGAAAACATGTATGGTTTCAAATAGAAAATTAGCATATCTAGTGAATATTGTATTTAAAGAATATATTTTTATTCAAAACTTTTGTGCTTCTACTCCAATACTAAGCATATGCATTTTATAGTATTTGCAAGATTCCGATCAAATGTACCCACAATTTATAAAGATTATTAAACTAAAATAAAACATTTCAAATAACACCTGCTGTTATGTTAAATATGTTTTTATTAAATACACAAATTAGTCTCAACCACACTTTTTTTTTGTATTTACTTCTAGTGTAAAAGTGACTACTAATTCAGTCTTTCAAGTTTATTATTTATAGAGACCAGCTGCTACAAAATATCTTATTGATGATAACTAATTTCTCTTTAATAATGGTTTTGTCCGACACCTTTTTTACAATTTATCCCAAGCAACACTATGAAAGATTTAAATCCTGGATTTACAGCATTCACTTTCGAGATGCCTGCAGTCACAATGTAGTTTAAGATATAATTTTCACATGAACACTTATTTACCACAGCACAAACGCATGTACCTATTCATGTAACATTAAAATAAAGTGGAAACAAATTGCATAATTTGGTATATAAAAAAGTACAAAATGTTTTTAGTTTTAATTCGACATTGGACTACGACTACGAGGAAAACAGTGGTTCATTCCACTTGCACCATATTGACATTATTATGCACGATGCATAGGTAAGGGAAGAATAGAACGGCAACTCAATGTTAAATCATCAGACTATGAATTGAGCGCCATCTGATGGTTTGGGGACGCATAATGTAGCTAGACGTCTTACATTGTAAAAGACCATAAATATTAGAAAACGATCATTGGCTGCAAGCCTTATTTAAATACGCACGTTTCGTGTAGAAGCAGAATTAACCAAAGTCCTCAGTCAAGAAAACAAACATTGAGGTTACGTCATTTTCATTTGTTTACAAAAGGGCCGATTCCACTGTTGTGTTAAACTAAGCTTAAATTACTGAACGAAGATTAAAATGACTAAAGTAATGTAAAAATGTAATTGTAATCCTCGTTTGTAATTTAAACTTTGTTAACACAACGGTGGAATCGGCCCTAAATAATTAAAGCCAAATTTTCTAATTTATTTAATTATAATACCATTTTTGTGTTATCTTGTTTATTTTAATAGTATTTGTAATTCAAAGTTACAATTATAATGAATGCTAAGTGTGGAATTTTATTTACATATCTACTTGAAAAGTTAAGGCAGATTTAAAACAAATAATAAATGTCTTAAATATTAACAAAGCACGAATACAAGTTCTAACACTAGCAAAAACCCAAAAAAACACACATAAAAAACCAAGAAGCACACGAAAAACAGATTAAAAACTAATAAAATAAATGTACTTTTCACTTTTCCAATAATATAATTCGCAAAAAATAAAATCTAGTCACCCAGTCACCCACAAATGACAAACGATAAATAACAAATTTTATTATGTCAAAACAACTGACGTTACAGGAAAAACGAAGAATTATAGTAACGCCCTCTGTGAGATTGGCGCATAGTACTAACAGTGGAATGTGAATGGAATGTGTATATCCAAGTGCGCATACCCTGGCACGATGCTCGTTCAAACGAACATCAGAAAAGTGTTGCCAACTTAAGCTGACTACTATTTCCCCCCTAGCCTCAGTCACCCTCTCATCCATTTACTGGGTCTATGTCGCGACCAATGAACTGGAGGGGGGTAGAATGCCAATGTACATGTTGTACTATTAGAACAAGGTGCGACTCGATGGGCGCAGCCATTTTTATTGTTCATCTCACTCGGGACTATTTATAATAACCATTTTCTGTTTCACATTGTTATTGTTCAATCCACAAGCTGGTGGATCAGACAATAACAATGTGAAATAGAAACTGGCTATTTTAAATGCTCCCGAGTGAGATAAAAAATAACCTATCTTCGCCCATAGAGTCGCACATCAAGTCTATTGACAAGCATTCTACCCCACTCCAGTTCATTGGTCGCGACCCCCTTAGATATACCAGCCCTGATCCCGTCTTACACCACGTGACAGCGTCTCCCTACGTTTTATCTCCATGGTTTATCGCATTGCAACAATGTTTTCAACTCTTTAAGGCCAAGTTCAATTTTGTTTGACATATCATCACGATTTTTTTTAGGTTAGAAAATTGCATTATCGATTTTTTTCATTCGAAGTAATATAAGACGTCACTTTAAATTTCTATCTTTTTATGTCAACAAATTTCTAACACGATGAATTTATAAAACGTATGTCACTAATGAATATGTGGCTACAACTGACGGCAACACTGTCAGCTACTCCATGGCTACTAGAGTACATACAGGTCCATTATAAGCCATGGAAAATAATAATTTAATGTTTTGATCGAGTTAAATAAAATATCAAAATTAAATGTTTATTTTTAAGTAAACGACATTTTTAAATGTATACGTCTTCAATCAAAAATAATATAGGCAATACTCAAGTGTATTATACGAGTGTACTGGACAAGAGATAATTTTACCCTTTACTCCAGTTTTTTGTAATGAAACCAGCGGTAAAATAGATATTTGTGTACCAAGGCTGTGTTTTGGCCGAATTAGACATATGCGTTCAAGTCTAAGCTAGTTCTGGTTAAGTATAAGAGTAATAGGCAAGAAACTGGTGTTCAATCAAACTTGACATCGAGATAGATGTCACATAAGCAGGTGTACTGAAGATGAACTTTGCAGGACCAAGCATCAGATAGGTATAACACTTGATATTCTGAAAACTATGTGAATACTACACTGAATAAGAACGAATGGAAGTGTCAGGAGGCTAAAGGCAAAAAATAGACGGAACAGAGCCTAATAGATAGATAAGTCATATTTTAGCCAGGAGAGAGTCGATGAGTGTTATAAATATAGTTATTTATGAATGTATTTTTAATGTATAATTTCAGTTTATTTTCATTTTTGGTATAAAACTATGGCTGACATAATAAAACTCTTAAAAGTATATATATATTTTCAATCTTTATTACTATACAATATTTAGTATTCATTTATTCTCTCTGACCTAGGGAAAAGGTCAGAAAACCCTGGTCATAATTGTTTACAATGTTGCGTGTTCCTAATGATACAAAACATTACAGAGGAATGATACTTAGCCGATGAAATCTCATCGAGTTCACGCATGACATATTGTGGTATGGAATATGGCTATCTGCAGATTTAAATTTATTTTTGCGTACTGTTTTCTATCAACTGATACCCCAAATTTATACAAGCCACGTCTTCGCACCACAATGTGACATAGCATCAAATCTGCTTAATCTCGTACCATTTTTTAAAGTATCAAGGATATTTTTGGTGTAGCTGATCATCATGTTTCGAGTCACTGAACCTAAAAAATAACAAATATCAATAAATAGAATTCGGAATTTATTCCAAAAATATTTTTCTTTGGGAATTATATAGGATTTCTCGTTAATATACTGACAAACTTTTAAAGGTGGTAGGTGCATCAAAATAAACATTTTTTGCTTAATAAAATAAAAATAATTTTATTGCCCAACAAATTAATCCATTTACAGAACAAAATACATGAAATAAATGTTAAACATAATATTTCGACAGAAAATAATTTTAGCAACAGCAAGAAAAAAAAAAGAAAGAATCTTAAACACATTAGCTACAAATTAGTACAACTAATGGTCGAAATAAATATCCCAATCAGAACAAAATTAATTAAAATTTGAGCACATAAGCCTTATAGGTGAATTTCTTCCCAAGTTCGTTCAAATACTTGCTGTATAAAATGTTTTATGATATCTAATGGCTGTGTGGGGAACATTAAAATTTATTTAATTTATCAAAAATAGTACATCAATAGTGTTATGTAACATTTTATAAAAAAATGTAACACTGGAAACTACCCTTCTATTTTCGAAAGAAGCAGAGATTCTTCAATACCTCGAATGGGATACAGCTCATCCATTTTAAAAGAAAGGTACTTGAGAGATCGCCGCTGAACATTTTCCAATGATCTTTTATGAATATTGTAAATAAGGTTCCAGATAAGAGATGCATATTCTAGCCTGGAACGAACTAAAGAAAAGTAAAGGATCTCCAAGCTTTAAGAGTTTGTAAAAGAACGAGTATTACGAATTAAGAACCCTAAGCTTTTCAACGCAGAAGCAACTGTATTTTCAATATAATCCGAAAAAGTAACTTTTTGGTTGAATAATATACCTTAATCTTCAATTTGTGCACAAGTCCGATAAATGTAGGCTGTTAAATAAATAATCAAACTCCACCTTGTTAATCAATCAATATATGTTTATTGTCAAAGCTACAAGAACTTATAGATATATAATACTTCTAGTATAGGAACATACTTCACATTTAGACACATTCATTCAGCTTGTTTTCATTACACCAATTTTCAACGATTCCCAAGTTGGGTCTGTAAAAAGTAACAGTCTGGAATTGATGAGATTGAGGTAAATATTTTTAAGTCAGCAGCGAACAGCAGGTTAAATTTATTGCCAAGTCATTTAAAAATATACTAAATAATTGTGGTCCCAGATTGGAGCTCTGTGGAACTCCAGATGTTGCTGTGAGGGGTGAAGATGAAAATCCGTTGTAAAAGACATAATAAAAACGATGATTTAGGTAAGATGAAAATAATCTCAACAGCGACTGATCAAACCCTAAGCATTCCAACTTCCTTACAAGAATATTATGATTTTTAATTATTACAAAATACATTATGTATGTACAAAAAATATTCTAAACATATTTTAACTAACAAGAGTTTTATTTTTAACTAGTTATATTCAAAAACAAATGTCATTTTTAAAACTATGTTTAACAATAACCGATGAGTATACAACAAGGTTCACAGTTTAAACTAAGTCTACATTTTAACTGCCTATTGTACAATCCGCCATATATGTACAATTCAAAATTAATTGTATTTCTTTAAAATGCACTTGATTCTGTTGATCAAAATCATTCGATAAAAAAATTAAATAGTATTGGAATAAAGGTGGTTTTTATATCTATGCTATAAAGCATGCATTGGGGTAGCATGTAGATTATCTAAGTATCAGGTCAGAGAGATTAAAATTAAATAACATATGTAGTGGGATTCTCATCTTTTGAGTATGTCTCCTATCTTTGTTCGACAGACAGCGATTTTGATGTAATGTCTCTCTCTATTCTGTATGTAATGTGCCGAGTTGGCACAAAAGAATCACTGTTCTGATCAGAAGAAATTAACCACATCAAAGGAAGAAAATTAGGTCCCCTGTTATTTTTAATTTATATTAATGATTGTTAATGTTGCAATAATTAATATGACATTTACCTGTTTGCCTATGATGTCCTTATCTATGTTTCTTGTAAGTTGTAAGGATTCAGATAACTAAGAGTTAATTTTCAATGAAACTCTGCAAAATGTTTATAAATGATGTTGCAATCATTTGTTAAAAATCAACACAAATACCTAAAACAAAATATAAGCTGATAAGTAATAACTATATGCAGTTTGTGGACAAACAATATAGGAAATTGGAAGAAAATCTATACAGTTAGTAGAAACATTCAAATATTTAAGGGTAATTATTCGGAAACAGATGAAATTCACAGACCATATGCAAATACTGTTATCAAAACAATTGCAGTTAAATTACATTTCCTATTTAGAATGTTATTAAAATAATTGTTATATTATTACATTATTTTTTACTAAATCTGAATATTGTGATATTAGCAAACTAGCCAAATAAATAAAATAAAAACCGAAAACATACCTGGATCTACAATAATATATATAAATAATATAAGTACATTGCATCTTTTAAATTATTAAAGTCCATTAAATTGAAATGACACGTCAAACCATAAACGTCAAACTTTCAAAACAAACATGCTTGTGTTGTGTTCCAAACAGAAAATAGCATTTATAGAATAATTTATTTACTTGCAACCTTTCCCCGCACACCACCTCGCCCCCCACCCATAAACATGGTCAAATTGGGCTAAGCCAAAAATGATGGAAAGTCCATAACTTTTAAATATTTGTTAAATATCACTTATTAAAATATTATGCATTAAAAGTAAAACAAACCATAGACTTTCCATCATTTTTTACAGTTTTTTGAACCTATTTATGAAAACAGTTTTTTAAAATATTATCGTTCAGAGCTGTATTTCTTGTGATAAAAAAGTCGCCGTCACTTGTCATTGAACTTGGCCTTAATGCGGTTTTATGACATTACACCCGACGATTTAAAACAAAAATGCGTTGAGTTTGACTTGGCACTTACAAGAGGCGAATTAAAGGCGTGAAACGTTTTTAATTAAAAATAATAAAAAATACTCGAAATCTACCATGTCACAAGAACGGCTAAAAAATTTGGCTATAATAATAGTGATTTAAAATAATATCTGTTAAAATTTAGATCTCTCGCATCTTATTGACAAATACTCGTATGAATTAACTCCTACTAACTCAAAGTTCGTTTTTTAAAAAAAATACTTTTATTACTTAATACAACAATTATACTTTTAATTACAACTTAACAATATGGAATCTAGCAACTGACTGACTACTCTAAAAGAAAATAAAAACGTCTAACAATAAAAAATGCAAAATAAGATAAAAATGAATATATCAGAACAAAGAGTTTTACAATGTCAGCATTCTTCCATAAGGGCCATGTATAGGAGTCGACATAATTCCTCCCCCCTGAGTTTCAACTTCTGAAGTTAGGATGAAGGAAGTTGAACAGCTGTCGGATCTATTGGAGACTGGGTCAATTTCTTATGTCTGCATATTTTGGGCATCAGTTTCTTGTATACGAAGAACATCACCAGGAATACAAGAGTCCCGTAAATTATTAAGGTCCAAAGACTGGGAACCATCAATACCTTCTCAAATGATAACTTGGGTTGGTTATGAGTAATTTGTGACTTTATGGCTTGTAGATCATCTAGTTCAATATTTTCTAAGTGAAAATTAAAATTGCTTGAAGTGGATTGGATTGTGCTATTATCCAAATCTAGGATTAACACTGGTTGGCCAAAAGTTGTTGATGATTTCTGGTTACTTATAGTCCCCATATGTGTGGTTAATTGACATCCCTTTGGAATTTCTACTAAATAAGTCCCAGTGGTGAAATATTTCGTTTCTTCGTTTGATGGACATTTAAGATATGCTGTGTCTTGATAAGGCACAGTGTATATCCAATGATTAGAGTTGGCTAATTGCTTTAATAGTGGCTTTGATAGGCGAATTGACGTTTTTTCACAGGTGGAAGTAATTTTCATTTCCAACAATTGTATTTCACAGGGGCCGTCTTCTTCAATTTCAAGCAGATCAATTCTCGGGCAGACAAATTGCCGAGGGATTATTTCTGTACATGGATTGCTCGTGAAAGCGAATTTGGATTTGTTTTTAACCAAAAATTTCTTTCTAGGTATTATGACCTTAAACTGACTCTTTTCCCAAATAGGTACCGCGAATAAATGATATAAATTAAAATTTTCAGATTGAACGACAGGGATTTTTAAAATAAATGTTATTTTATTATTAAAAATAAAACAGTCAATTTTTATTAATTTTTCGAATAACAACACATTATTTAAATTAATTTCCAGAGGAAGTTCATTTTTGTTTAAGTATTTTTCTAATAATTTTAATTGATTATATAAATCGATTGTTTTGATTATACTAGGGTGCATAACTTGAATTTTAGCAAAGGAAATTGAATTTTCTATATCCTGTAGAATAGAATTAGTGATTTCAAAAATATTTATTATTTGTACAATACTGTCTTTAATGTAATTAAAACGAGAAAGGGTGATTTCTTCATTCATTAAGGATTCTATTATTTTAATTCGAGAAGTTAATATATGCTCATTATTTGTTATCTGTTGAATCGTTTTATTAAATTATTCAATTAATGCAAATGACACCGAATTTTGTTCCTTAATATTTGTAGCTAAATTAATTTGATTATTTTGCAGTTCTTTGATAAGAGTTTCAAATCGTTCCCCATCATTGGCATCTAAATTACCTGTAATCGATTTGAAAATTGATCCTAGACCATTAATTATACCTCGTTTTTTCCTATTTTGAGATGGCACGATCTCTATTAACTTATTCATCACTTTATTTTCTGTAAAATTTAATAACTTAAAATAGTTTAATAAATCGTTACTATAATTTGTATCTGTGCTTATCAACATTCTAATACTGTCACTTTGTTCTTTTAATTTATTTACTTCAATTATTATAGGATTTAAATCGTAATAGTGAATGAGAGAATGGGAATAAATTTCTATTTTAGCTGTTCCTATCTTAAAGGGTAATAATCCTGGGTTGTCAGATAGATTTTGAATTACTATTTTATCCTGGAGTCCGAGAGTTCCAGCAAATCTGAAAAATATAAATTATTTTTTAAATTTATACGGTTTTTTCCGTGGGCGTTTTAAGTTATCCATGCTAACTTTCTCGCGTTGTTCTGTAGATACTGTTTTATGTGTTAAATTTACAGTTTTTAATTTTACTGGTTTGGTGAATTTGTTTGCATGTTTTTGTCGAATGTGTTTCTTTATAAAAACGTGTTGTTTTGGTTTAAAGATTTCGGGGTCGTCCCGATTTTCATTAGTTTTATTAGCAACATTTTCTTTACGCTTTATTAAATTTTCGTTTAATTTGGAATACATGATTTTTGCTTTTTCTTTATGGTAATTTACATATTCATTTAAGAGTACATGATTAATATCTAAATCAAAGGGGTCATTGCTACTAATATGCCCGTTTATGATGTCAATAGGTTTTAGTTTAGTGGACGAGTGAATCGAATGGTTATATGCTAAAATGGCATATATCATTTTCATTTTTGCCGGTGTTTTGGAAAAACCTTTTGTATTTAAAATACGGATATGTTCTAAAATGGTTGAGTGAAATCTTTCTATTTGACCATTAGATTGGGGGTGATTCGGAGAAGTAAAATGTACTTTAATTTTATGCAAGTTTAATAGTTCTGTCAATAAAAAGTTTTTGAATTCGGTACCATTGTCTATTATTATTTGTGTTGGTACACCGTGGTGAGAAAAGAATTGAATAAGGTTATCTGCGACTTCTGTACCGGAAGCAGAGTTTATATGATATGCCTGAGCATATTTTGAAAAGCTATCTATAATAGTTAAAAATTTTGTCTGTTCCACAGTAAATGAATCAATATGAATTATTTCAAACGGCCTCGTAGCCGTGGGTGTAATATTTAATTTTGTTTTAATTGGATTGCGTTCATATTTACTTTGATGGCAAATAAGGCATTCATTAATAAAAGTTTGTACTGATTCTTTAATATGTGGCCAATAATATTTTTCTTTTATTCTTAAAAACGTTTCGTCTATTCCTCGATGGTTTGACTTCCCCTCGTGATAATTTCGAATTATTGTTTTAATTTCATCTTTATCGGTTACATCTAATAATTTTTTATTACATTTCTTTAGTTTGATTGAAGGCCATTTAAAATATTTTTGGAGAGTTACTGAGAATGGTTCATAAATTTCTGGGTTTTCGAAGTAAATATGATATGGAATGCCAGGAGCTATATAATTTTTTACAAGATTTATCACGTCCTGTTCAAAATTATTTTTTGACAGTTGTGCCATTAATCGTTTTTTGGTTTCGAATAAAATAGTTAATTTTGGTTTTGCCGGTGAATGCAACACGGAACTTACTATAATTTGATTTTGACCTAAATTTAATGCACAATTTGAAATTGGAATTCCTACTACGGGATTTTGTTCAGCATTTGAGTGAATAGTATGGGAGTCATCGTCCTCAATGTCTAACCAGTCATCACTATTGTTAAGGTCAGGGTGTGCCATCATTGACATTTTATCTAACTCATTATTATCAGATGTTTCTGGATTAGTAAATATGTCTTGTATTATGCGGTTAGCGTTTGGATCGTCTGTCACGTTCTGTATAGCGTTATCAATTTCTTGAGAAATTAAATCGTCAAGTTCTTTTGTGTGAATTTCTATTCGAGATAAAGCGTCGGCGTTGGTATTTAGTTTCCCTTTTTTGTATATTATTTTATAATCATATTCGTCAAGTTTAATGCGCCAACGAAGTAATTTTGAATTTGGGTCTTTAAGCGAAAATAACCATTCTAATGGTTTATGGTCACAAATGACCGAAAATTTCCTACCATACAGGTACGGCCTGAAATATTTTGTGGCCTACACAATAGCTAAAAGCTCTTTTTCGATGGTAGAATAATTTTGTTCCGAATTGTTTAAAGTCCGGGACGCATATGCTACGGGTAGGTCATGTCCAATGGGTCCTTGTGATAGAACGGCGCCAAGTGCAACGTTACTGGCGTCGGTTGTCAAATTAAAGGGCTTCGAAAAGTCCGGATACTGTAATATGGGGTCATTAGTCAAAATACTTTTGCACGATTCGAAACATGATTTAAATTCGTCGTTATGTTCTATAGTTGCACCTTTTTTTAAACATTTTGTCAAGGGTTTTGTCAGTTTAGAAAAATTGTTAATGAAACGTCGGTAATATCCTAAAAGTCCCAAAAAACCTTTTATTTGTTTTGTGGTTTTTGGTATGGGGTAGTTTTTTATCGCCTTTATCTTGTCTGGGTTAGGTTTAACACCTGCTGGAGTCACTATATGACCCAAATAAGCTACTTCCTTTCGTAAAAACTCAGATTTATCCAACTGTACTTTAAAGTTGGCATCTCTTAAACGATCAAACATACTTTTAAGCCTCTCAAGGTGCTCTTGGAGCGATGTTGAGAAAACAATGATATCATCAAGGTATACAAGACACTTTTCGTTTTGTATGCCCCTGAGGATTCCGTCCATTGCTCTTTGAAATGTCGCTGGGGCATTTTTAAGGCCAAATGGCATCCTTAAATACTCCCAGTGTCCATTTTCAGTGCTAAATGCCGTTTTTTCTATATCTTTTTCCGTCATTTCCAATTGATGGAACCCTGACGCTAAGTCTAGCGTCGAAAAATATTGACACTTACCCAATTTGTCCAACAAATCTGTAATGTTAGGCAAAGGGTACTTGTCATCGATTGTTTTTTCGTTGAGACGTCTATAATCTACAACGATACGAAATTTAGCTTTACCAGATGCATCAGATTTTTTTGGAATTACCCAAAGTGGGGCGTTCCAGGCGCTTGAGCTTGGGCGAATTATTTTATGGTCTAACATTTTATTAATTTGATTTTCAACTTCTTGTTTATATATGTACGGATAGCGATATGTTTTAGCATAAACTGGAACTTCTTCTGTTGTACGAATTTCGTGTTTAACTTTATTAGTGAAGGTCAGTGGCGTGTCTTCCCTATAAAAAATATCAGAATATTCTGAACAGAGTTTTAATATTTTATTTTTTTCTTCGTCATTTAAATGATCGGTTCGAATTTTATTAAAATCTAAATTAGTAGAAAAAGTATCGTCGAAGTTATTAAGTTCAAATTTCTCTATCGGAACTTTATCGAATTTTTCAACAATAATTGGTTCCGATAGATCTAATGTTACCGGGTTTGTACTAATATTAAGAACTGTTGTAATGGCTTCACCATTTTTTGCAATAGATAAAGATTGGGGTATTTCACAATTAGGAAATTTTTGATACGGTATAACAATTTCACCATTTTTAATACTAGTTTTTATTTTTATAACTTGTTCAGAGCGAGGCGTTACTGTTATTAAATTAAGATCACCTTTAATTCGGTAATATTTTAATTCTATTCTAGCGTAAGGTGTAACTAAATATCCGTTAGAAAAATCTACTATTGCTTCTAATAATTTTAAGTTGTCTAAACCAATTAAACCATTAAATATGTTATGGAATTTAAAAAGATAAAATTTTAAATTTAAATTATTTGGTAAGTTAAAAATATTTGAAGCGGGAATTAAAGTACTATATTTATGAGTTGATTCTTGGAAAACTGATTTAACAACAAATGGATCATTTTGTATAGTTTTGGAAAAATATTTATAAGCAATTTCAGGATCTATAAAAGATTTAGTAGAGCCTGAATCGATTAAAATTTTTAGATTATGTTCAGGAAATACAACATAACATAATTCACTTGAGCTATTTAAATTTAAGGATATAAGTTTTGGCGTTACCTTTCTTGCTGATTTTGAGGCGTTAATTGAAAATTTATTTCGTCGTTTTCGACAGATACACCTTTAAAATTATTTTCGGAAAAATCACCTTGTGAACAGTTGTTTCCGGGAAATTGGTTTTCTTCAAACGGTAAATAATTTTGTTCGTCAACTTCAGCATTGAATAATTCCTCCGAATTAAATTTATTTTGAGGATAACAATTATTTTGAAAATAGTTTCTGGATGAATTTGGTGCAAAATTACGCGTTGAGACACTCATAGGTGTTGTTTTATAGTTACTACTTGTATTTCTAGTAGAAACACTCATGGGCGTTGGATTTGGTAAATTTACGTTTCTATTAGGTTTAAAAACATTTTGATTTTGCTGAGGTTTTCCAAAAACTTGTGCGTTAGTGAAAAATCTTTGCGGTTGCCTTGGTTGTTGGGATTGAATTGGGACAGGTTGCGACGGAAAAGCAATTTGTCTGTTGGAAAAGTTATTCGACGTATTTGAATTAAAAGATGCTAAATTAGGGTTAAAATTTTGTCTTTGAATTTGTGGTGAAACAGATGGTCTATTTTGTTGAATTCGTACATTATTTAAATTATTTTTATTGCCGAAATTTTGGTAATAATGAACATTGTCTTCTTTTAGAACATATTGCAAAGCTTCACTTAATGAAGTAGGTTTCATACATCTAATTGTTGTCCCTAAAGGTTCCCTTAAACCAGTTAAAAAGGTATTTAAAGCTAAATCGTTATATAAATCGCGTTTTAATGCTTTAGATGCAAGGATGTGTTCGTGAGCATCAACATAACTGCACAAAAGATTTAGGATGTTTAAAACTCTATCATAAAATTGTTGTGGTTTTTCAGTAGCTCCTTGTTTCATCATAACAAGATCCCTATTTAAACAAGATTCATCTCTCTGATCTGCAAAGTTTCTAGTTAATACTGATTTTAAATCGTTCCAAGTTGAAACATTTTGTATATTTACTACTAATTTGGCATTGCCACTTAATTTTGAAATTAAACAATTTAACAGATAAACATTTTGAAAACAATTTGGCTGAGCAATATTATAAAAATTATCAATCAAAGATGAGCATACGGATAAATATCTATTTAATTCATTCGGGTTACCGTCAAAGTTGGGTACACAAGTTAAGTATTCTGGTTTAAAATCAGGCATTATTATTTCTAAATTATTTTCGAGATTCGAGTCAGTTGAAGGGTCTAAATATAAATTAGAAAGAATATTTGACAAATCGTCAATTACGGACATGTGAAATGTACTTACAATAAAAATATAACTTTGAGCATCCCTCTATAGAAATAAATCCAGGTCAGCAATTTTTGTCGTTCCCAGAAAATATCTCTGCAGAATTGAACTATTTGGGTTTCAATTCTCTCTTCCGCTTTGGATCCACTATTCTTGTCGGGTCTGCGATAGACTGGGTTTCCTGAAGTTCAAGGAGCCACTCCGGAACAATGTCACAAACGAAAGTCACTTAAGTTCGATATACGGTAAATCGTAGAAACGAAAATCGATATGTTCGATACAAATCAATCCCGATATCCTACTGACTGCGCCAATTAACTCCTACTAACTCAAAGTTCGTTTTTTAAAAAAAATACTTTTATTACTTAATACAACAATTATACTTTTAATTACAACTTAACAATATGGAATCTAGCAACTGACTGACTACTCTAAAAGAAAATAAAAACGTCTAACAATAAAAAATGCAAAATAAGATAAAAATGAATATATCAGAACAAAGAGTTTTACAATGTCAGCATTCTTCCATAAGGGCCATGTATAGGAGTCGACATAATTTATGTAACAATAAAAGCCAGAAAAATTGTATGTAGTAAAAATCAATTTTAGTTTTTTCTTTTCGTACTGCAACCAGCAACTTAGCTCATACTTAGATAAAATGCACATGTTTTGTTGTATGCCTTTTTTGTTATAATATTTTTTTATTATTATTGAGGTTTATATTAATATATTATATTATAAATTTTTGTTTAAAAAATGTAGCTTTTTTTAAAATAAAGGGGCGGTATTTTTATTCCTGCACAAAAGCGACAGATGGACCAAAAACAGCACTTATTATTTTTGTGCTTTAATCCTTAATGTATTAAAAATTAGTATAACAAACTAGACAAATGGGGTCTTTAACACGTTCGTTATATTTTAAAAAATTGGTAGTATTATATGTTCTTGGCAAACCTTAATGTAGGCCACTGCTGGAATATCAGATCGAAGTCCTGTAAACATTGTCACCAAAGTAAGAAGACATGTGACTAAAAGGGTGACTCTAGCTGGTATAGCGTCAAGCTCCAACCAAAAACTGAACCATGACAGTACCACTACCAAAGTCGACGGGGCAAAAGTCTGGATTAAGTGGTGGCCGATTTGTCGTTCAAAACGGAAGTAAACTAAGAGACGGGAAAAATTGCCTAAAAATAGCAAAGTTTATTGTCCTTTTGATAGCAGAAAAATAGAACAAGAATATTTTGAAAATATATAGGATATCACAAAAAGTGTGCCAATCCGTTAACCATAGTTTCCTTAGGTCAGTTAAAAGAAAGCTGCATTATTTTTTTTTTTTTCGATTGGGGCCATCATGTTCAATATACAGGATGACAAAGTTAATTTAAAAAATACATTTTCCACTATATTTTAATTTTATTAAGTAGATGATTTTTTGGGATAACACATTACAATTTGAATCTAAATGTTAACTACCACATAGAGGGCACTAGTTGCAAGTCACCTTGATGTATATTGAATATGATGGCCCCAATGGAAAAAAATAATAATAGATATCAATTAATTTACCTATATGAAAATTAATAGAACATTTTTATAAAATAAAATTTTTATTCTAAATCTTCCATTATTATAAAGTTAATTGAAACCCTCGGATTGGCCTACTTTTTTTTGGGAAACCCTGTATATTGTAGGTATATCTTTACCATTTTTTTCCACAGTATAGGCATAAGTCTCTTCCAAAATCAGTGGAAGAATGTTGTATTGGAGAAGCTTTAATTCTGGAATAATAGTAACTCCAGGTCCATGCCATCTAAGCAGCATCTTATTGTTATTGTAAGAAACTAAAACAAAATAAACTCATGTTCATTGATCTAAATACATATTTTAAAATTAAAAGACGTAGTAAATATTTATTTACTTTCTTACTTACAGCTTTCAACTGTTATGGGACAGACCTGTGTATCCATGGGATAGTGATAAAATTCCATTTGGCAGGCGACTATCGCATGCATCCTAGCGGCATACCGGATTGTTTTGTTTTTAAATAGGGTAACTGATGAGAATTTGTGAGTCAAAGTTGCAATTTCTAAAAACATAGTATAGTAGTGTCCAGTGTATATAACTGTTCTATTTTTTATATTCATAATAGCTATTCATGTAACCAGTTACGAAATGCCTCATTTCTAATTTTGATTTGATTATTTATAAAAAATTTTGGTTAAAAAATTATTTACCATCATTCTTTTGTAGGTACTTCCAACCAAATATTTCAGAAAATTGTTGTATTTGATTGCCCTACGATGTTTATTTTTTCAATAGTAATAATAAAAATAAGGGACATGTGCAGTGTTGCCGATCTAATTTTTGCATTACCCTCAAGATTTTTAGATTTTTGGATTTTTCGATTTTTCGTTATTTGGAATTTTTGGATTTTTCGTTTTTTGGATTTTTCGGTTTTCGATTTTTTGATTTTTCGATTTATAAACTAAAAAATGCATTTTTATTTATTTTCATTTCGTAACTGGTGACATAATCAACTTTTCGTTATCAGTTGCATAATGCTCTACTTTATGCAACTGGTTACATAAAATAGATCGATTACAAAATATGTCAAAATTAGAAAAACTATATTTTTAAACAATTAGGCATTCCAACGATCTGTCAAACAATAGCTGCCAGTGGGAAAGTTTTGTATATCTGAGGGGGTAGCGACATGCTTGCATCTTGGAAGCTTTTTTATTCGAGATATTGTAGACAGAGTATATCGTATGTCGCAACTCTTAGATATACCAAATCTTCCCACTGGCAGTTCATTTGATTGGAATGCCTAATACAATTACGAGGGCTATTCTCTTTCCACTGAGCGTATCTAGTAGGCGATCATACGTTTGCAATAAATTTTGACTGACATTTTAATCTAGTTTACAAGTTTAGTTATTGATAGTTGTCAAATATACCTGATTGTAAGTTACAAAATTTTAAAGTAATCCTTTCACCAATAAGTGATTGAAATGAACAAGAAGCAATATCGGACTGATTTTTTACAATTTCAAGAGTGGCTTAATCCGTAAAGAATGTTTTAAGGAAATCAATTGAGTGCTTGGTGACAAATCGTATTCCTTCGCTACCGTAAAGCTGTACTACAATAAATTTTAACTTTTAACTAGGTCGACTTTCCTTGAGTGACAGTTTTCGAGTTTCTTAGCCAAAAAAACGGCAGTTACAGAAAAAAATATTTTATTCGAAACATGTTTAAAGATGACCGGCACATTACAATTAGAAACATTCAAGCAACTTTAAAGATTGATGTGAAAACAATTAACACTATTTTACATAAACATTTGAAAGTCGTAATCTTTGTTCTCGGTGGATTTCCCACAACTTGACTTTAGCTCAAAAAGAAGACTATGTGAAAGAGTGCATATCTACACTAGATCGCTTTGACCACAAATCATCTAATTTGATGTACAATAGGGTGGAATGAAAATAAAAGAATATAAAAAAAAATTGAATAGCGTTGTGTCATAGTTTTAAAAAAATATGCTTCTTACTATAAAAAACAAGCATACGAAAAATGAAAGTGGTGTCTTTATATCTTGAGGTTCCTCAAAGGGATGCCATATTCAATAAAATAAGAACTTTCAGTCTCTTAACCAATTTTGATTAATTTTTTATTTTTGTGACATAAATCATGACATACATTTTAGTATGCAGCTACTTAAGGTTGTAGAAAACTACCTTCTAAGTTTCAAAGTGAAATTTCAACATTTTGAACCTACCAAAATGCAGCAAATTGAAACAAAACCTCAGATTTTTTAAAATTATATTTTTAATAACTTTAAGTTCAGAATAATAAAAAGAAACCAATAACTCTAAAATGAACTAATTAACATTACTCATTCCTATTTTTGAAGTAATCAAATTTTTTTCCAATGTCCATCGCTATTACTCTGACCACGCACCGCAGCTGATGCTTCAGTTACCAGGGTAGCTATTCACTAAGTCATGGGAGCGCTCCCATGGGAGTGTTCCCATATATTTTGCTCTCTTACTCTTAGGTGGGTATATCGTGCTTACTCCGACCTTACTACGCATGTACCTGGGCTAAAAGTGAGTAAGCACGATATACCCACCTAAGAGGAAGAGAGCAAAATATATGGGAACACTCCCATGGGAGCGCTCCTATGACTTAGTGAATAGCTATCCAGGCAAACGCAACGTTCCACTGCTTGAGTAATACAAAATAATAATGGGAAAACAGAAGAACTTAGAATGAATATTAATTTGAGATTCACATTCATATGTACTGTTAGTGGTGGTTCTTTAACACTCACTTCGTTCCAAGAAATCAACTCCGAATAATCCATCTACCTTTACTCCTCGCCTTTAGGATACGTCGCGTCGTACACCAAGTTATTTGTATCTTGGATTTTCACCCGTATGCATTGACAATAATAAGTTCTTCGGGTGCGCGAAAAATCTATTACGTTGGATAAGGGCAGATGCTCTCGATTGCATTCTTAGATTCCTTTTTGCTATAAGGTCGTCGTTTTTGATTTTGTTTGACCTGAACAAAAACACAAAAACTTACGTAGAGATATAGCAACACTACAATCAGATTCAGCGTCTGCCTCTTTACCGTCTTCACTACTAGAACCGCATACTTAATTTTCTCTTGCATATGTAACTACAACTATGTTTTAGGTCTTCTTCTTTTGGCCTCATTCTTTGCAATTTTCTACTTCTGTCTACTGTTCCTATAGCCACAACTCTTTTACTTCTTTGGTCGTTACTTTTTTTGATTTTCACACTTACATGTTTGAAACTCACATTTGCAAGTAGCTATATGAAATAGCTTTGAGGCTTCTTCTTTAAATTACTCTAATGTTAGTTGAATCGTTTAAGTATCTTTTCTGCTATTCAAATTTTTCTGAATAAGTTTGTATCGTTGATGAAACTTTTTTATTTTATTCCATATTCGAATTTTAGTCACTACAGGAATTGAAGCATTAAGCCAAATTTCTTTAAATTTTGGCACAGCTTGTTTTAGAATCGCACAAACGAAAGGATCCTTTCTGGCACATTTTTGCTTTATTTCATGTTGCACAAACAAGTAATAACACAAAACATTATTAAATGTTAACGCGGTAAATAAAGAATACAATACCCTTTAGAGCAGGCCTGCACAACTGAGATTTTCAAAGGGCCAGTTCAAACAAACCGTAGGTGTACGAGAGCCAAGAACGGATGTAAATTATGTTTGGGGGGGGGGGAGGAGTGTTGGAGGTCTTCTGTTGAACTTCTAAACAAAGAGGTCGTCAGCTTATAATTAACCAGATCCTTCTATCGAGCTCTTAAAAAAGACAATACCTAAATGCAATTTTGTTACTGAAAAATGTATAGTTTGAGGTAGGCGGGCCAAATTGGTAAAAGGACAAATGGTCAACGACAATAGCGGGCCGTATGTTGTGCAGGCCTGCTTTAGAGTCTTTAGACACTCGAACTAGTTAATACTAGTTATGACATGCGTGGTGGCCCCGCTACCAGTGCCGGATCATTTTAGGCTTTAATAGAACACGTAAGCCGTAGGGGTAGCCGGGGCAAAAAGAGCACCGGGGTATAATGGGCAACTCCTTAAATTTAGACAATTTTCAATGCAGTCTGACATGACGTAAAGTTCAAGAAGTTTTAACAGGCAACTCAGTTTAGTCAAGTCAATGGTTCGAGACGGTTGTTGTTCGTAAGCGATATATTTTTTGTACACGTGATACAATTTTATTCGATTTTGTTTATGCTACTACGTCAACCATTGATTTGTTTTCTGAATTGTTACAGTTCTACGATCAAAAGCTGAGTTTAGTTATTTCATTAATACAATCTTGAACAGAGAATGGAATAGCACAAGCAATTGATTCCGTTGTAAATCGGAACATGACGTGTCAGACTGCTGCAACAAATGAACAAATAAATTATGCTGTTCCGCGTGATACTTTACAATGTCGCATACGTAAATATCTGGTCAATCAAGACATGTCTTGTGCAGTTAAAAAAGGTATGGGACACTTTAAATTTGTATTTACACTCGAACAGGAATTGGAGCTGGTTGGTTTTATTCAAGATATGGAAAATTGCTTGTTTGGTCTTACACCAAGAGATCTTCGAAAGCTTGCCTACCAATTGGCAGAACCAAACGAAATTTCCCATAAATGTATTAATACAACCAAAATGGCAGGAGAAGATTGGTTGTCTGCTTTCCTTAAAAGGCATGAAGTTCTTTCCTTGCGGAAACCATAGGCCACTTTCGCAGCACGTGCTATGGGTTCAGTAAACCGGTTCTTTGAACTTTTAGTTGAAACCGTTAAGAAATATCAGATAACGGCAGATAAGTTATTTAACATTGATGAGACTGGCATATCCACTGTTGCCAAAACTCTCAACAAAATCATCTCGACCAAAGGAAAAAAGCAAGTTGGATCTTTGTCATTTGCTGAGGGGGGAAAGATGCTAACTGTGGAAATATGCATAGGTGCAGATGGTTCGTTCATTCCTCCACTTATTTTTCCTAGGAAACGAATGAAGCTGGAACTGTTAGACAGCGCTCCACCAGGGTCTTGGACTGAGTGTAATGATTCAGGCTGGATGTAAGGTGATTTATTTGTAAAGTGGTTTGAAAAATTCATAGTCTGGTCAAGAGCTTCAAAATAAAATAATGTGTTACTATTATTAGATGGTCATTTTACCCACACAAAAAATTTAAAACTTATTGAACTTGCAAGAGAGCATGGTGTAATTCTGTTGTGCTTTCTACCCCATTATGCCCACAAACTCCAGCCACTAGATGTGAGCTTCATGAAACCATTAAGTGTCTACTACGCAGACGAAATAAAGAATTGATTAAGATTGAATTAAGGTCGAGTAGTTACTCAATTCCAAGTGGCTGGGCTCTTCGGAAAGGCTTTTGTTCGAGCGGCGACTATGTCAGTAGCTATAAACGGTTTTAAAGTTACCGGGCTATGGCCACCTAACCCAAATATTTTTACTGATGCTTATTTTGTGGCATCCGAGACTACAAATATAGAACAGTCGCAAACTGCTGCCGTTATGGAGCCTCGTCCAGAAACACCGTCTTAACAAAACATAAGGCACTCTCCACAGCCTAGACCGTCAAACAGATCCCCTTCTTCAGATTTGCCTCCTCAAAACATCAACCCAAATAAATTTGTTCTTACTTCTCCACAGCAAATTTTACCCATTCCTAAGACTACAAAAAACCGAAGACAGACAAAAAATCGCGGGGAGGCAGCTATTTTAACATAGTCTCCTTACAAGAACGAGCTAATGGAATCGATCAAAGTTAAAGGGGCTGGGAATTCTAACGCTGAATCTAAAAAATGAAGTGTTTAAGAATGATGAGGATGAAAAATATAACAAAGAAAAAAAGGAAAACATAAAAAAAGAAACTGAAAGATCTAAAATCAATGCGAAAAAACAAAAAACTGTTAAAGGTGACTGTGAAAGTGACGTTTCCGATGTAGATTGTCTATACTATGGATACTCATAATTGCAGTCAAGCGAAGGGTAAGTCGCCTGTGGCTCATGCGGAAAATGGGCTCATTGTTCCTGTGGTGGAGAAGAGGACGAAGACGAGGACTGATAATATATTTGTGAGCAGTGCCAGAAATAAGCGCTCATTATGCCCCATTACAGTGCTTATTTTACCCTATAGTCGGGGCATAATGATTTTTCGTTAACTTAATATATTTCATTATTTAATTTGGTTGTTAAGTGAGTTTTAGGTTAAAATTGTATTTTGTAATAAAGGGTAATAAACATATAACTAAATAGAACTAAAATAATTTCCCAATTACCACAAACTATATCAGAATTACCTCATTTCCTTAGGGTGCTTAATATGCCCCGGCTTCCCCTATCATTTTTGCAAAATTAAATATGTTTGAGGAACCAGAAGTCGTGGTGAGACAGAAAAATATTTTTAATAGCAAAATGTACCTATTTTCCGCTATGACAGGTTTAAAATTATATTTTTTATCAATATTTTTTTATGTCAATTTAATGGAAAATCAGTAAAATGTAAAGATTTTAATTGCTTTGATGAACCCCAGAATATTAAAAACTTTTGACACTTTTTGTTGTTAACTTATGCGCATGTCACACTACTCGCAGTAAAAAAGGTTTTTCTACTCCCACATGGATATTAGCTTCTCTGCGCACAAACTGCAAAATGAAAAAGTATGCTATTGTGTTCAACTGAACGAATATATTTTATATTCATTCTAGATTGTCAAAAAACTGTAAAAATTAAATCCACCAATCACAGTTCATATTTTGCACTGCCAACTACTATTATTTTTAAAATTTTAAATAAGTGACAATACAATTCAAACTAATTTGTCAGGAAATTTTTTAGTTATTGAGATATACTTTAAAATTTTTGTGTCCAATCGATAAACAAAAGCATTTTTATTTTTATTTGGTCCACATTTTGAAAAAAAATTTAAATTTGAATCAAACTATATGAAACTAATTTAATTACGAGTATTAAACCTAAAATTGTAAAAGGGGAAAGTCCGGGATCGAATCCTGGCTGGGAACTAATTAAATTAATCATTTTTTTTTCATGTTTATTTTATTTTATAAACTATTAAAATTCTACGGCGTCATGCTCAAACTTTATCTTTATGCGATATGGTCATCACATCCACTCTTGTTGCACAATTCATTAGCTATTAAATAACTTTTATAGAAAAATTTAAAACATTTACAAAAATTTTACCCTGTAGGAACAAATGGGCGGGGCACAAGTGAAATAGAAATGATTTTCTTGTGGTTTAACACTTTTATTAAATTATATAATCTTTACGTATAACAAAAAAAAAAACGTCTTAATCCTCGGGCTCAAAGCATAGAAATCAAGGGTCATTCGCAATATAGTCCAGACCTAGCACCTAGTGACTTCTTATTTCAGCGGGTAAATTAAAAATTACGGGGTTTACGTTTTACATCAGCCGAAGAAGCTGTCGATACTTTTAAAAGTGAAATGAACAAACAACGGCCAGAAGATTGGAGAAAATGTTTTCAAGTATGGTTTTCGCTAATTCAAAAATGTGTTGACTGTGGAGTAATAATACTTTAAAAAATGTTAAACAAATGTTTTTGTAAATAAACTGTAAAATAAGTTTATTTACAAGGCTCAATGGAAAGAGTATACCCTGGAATAATTGGGGATAATAATAGTTATAATCAACGCCTACCTACTACTTTTGAATTTAAAAAATACAAATCTGGTTGCCACATATTATCAAAAAATGAAGAAGGTAGGGTGACAGAATCATCACCGTATTCGAACATTTCTTCTGGTATTTTAATTCTTGCATCTTGCCATTCTTGTTTTAAAAACATGTCCATACTAAAAGAAGAATTTAAAGATTTTTTTAATTTTAAAGATTTGGGCATATGGTCGAATTCTGATAAGCTACATAATCTGTAAGATATAAAATGTAATGTAATTTTTACAGATTTTTGCTTACATGTCATATTATCGAGTGTTTCAGATTCGACCAATTAATTTGAAAAACGGTAATTTTAATAAATCCTGTAGAGCTATATAAACATATACAAATGAATATTTATCTAAACAACGAAATAGTTCCAACTCAAATGTGACCAAGATGTAAAATAAAATAAAAAATAAACTCAAAGCCAGGTCACATTAGCTCTCACCGACTTAAAATTCGATCCATTTAAAATAATGATTTATTTAAAAATGTCCTGACTTTCAAATGTGGAGGCTGATTTATTTGAAGTTTTTTGCAACTTTTAGATAAAATACTGTAATTTTAAGATTATTCGGACATCTAAAAGTAATTTAGTACTCTACTTTTGACACACCCTGTAGGTTAATTCTGCTAGTAGATCTGCACACAATTAACTTTATCAAGAAGACTGATTTGTTTCCAACATTTTGTTTTTTTATTTACCCCGATATCTTAATTTGTTTGCGAAATGTGACGGTTTAAAGAAAATGCAACATTCTTAATTTTTTTATTCAGTTTTAGCAGAGTAATACATAATTTTATAAACAAATCAAACAACAAATAAACTAATAATTGTTACAAATTAATAACGGGTATTTCCCCCACGAGCGGGAATAACTGCATCAATGTGTCGTGGCATATCCTCTATTAGATGTCGAATCTCCATCTGGTCAATATCTGATCCCATTCTTGGGCCAAGCATCTCTCAAAAATTTAAATTACTTGGAGAAGGAACTCGGTTATAAACTCGTCTGCCCATCATGTCCCAGACGTGCTCAATTGGATTGAGGTCTGGGCTACGTGATGGCCAGTTCATCCTTTGAATTTCTGTTCCGTCCAAATATTGAGATAGAATCCTCGCAATATGTGGTCGAGCGTTGTCATGCATAAACATGCATTCGTTTCCTATAAACGGTGCAAATGGAATTACATGTGGATCTAGCACATCAGAAATATATCGGTTAGCTGTCATTGCTCCGCCGCCAACAATGACTAAATCAGTACGAGCTTCCATGCTTATGCCGCCCCAAACCATTACCGATCCTCCTCCATAACTGAGTCTTGTGGAAAAATTTGCTTGGTCAAACCTTTCGCCTCTTCTTCGGTATATTCTTTCGCGGCCATCAGGAGAACGTAAACAAAACCTTGACTGGTCAGAAAATAAAATTTTACTCGTCATCGACATTCCAATGTTGATGCACCCTGGCAAATTGAAGACGTGTTGTTCTGTGATTCCTAAGTAACTCCGGACCAGTTGCAGGTCTTCTGGAGTGTAATCCATGTTCTCGTAATCGCCTTCGAATCGTTATTTCGTTAACAGCTACTTGACGTACTTCTTCTAAATGATTTCGAGCCTTGACACCAGTAATATTTCTTTCTCGCAAAACATTTAATGTTACAAAACGATAATCTCGAACATTTGTAGAACGTCGTCTGCTAGATCCTCTTCGTCTTGAAAAACTACCAGTTTCATTGAAACGTTGTGCAGCTCTCTGGACGATACACCTTGTAACACCCAATATTCTAGAAGCATAATACTGAGACCTACCGTCTTGTACCAGAGCAACTGCTCGTGCTGCATCAGTAGGCGTTAAAACCATGATGTTATGCTGATAGTGAATATTTGTTGTGCTGATAATTAAACTGCAATTGCCAAGTAACTAAGAATATTTGACAGTTGTCATATTGTGAGTTGGCCACATCACTCTACTTATTTTGTAGTTTATTCTCTCCCGTCATTTAAATTATGACCGTTTCTAGTCTAGTCTTCTTGATAAAGTTAATTGTGTGCAGATCTACTATTAGCAGAATTAACCTACAGGGTGTGTCAAAAGTAGAGTACTAAATTACTTTTAGATGTCCGAAAATAATGTTAAAACTACAGTATTTTATCTAAAAGTTGCTAAAAAATTCAAATAAATCAACCTCCGCATTTGAAAGTTAGAGCATTTTTAAATAAATCATTATTTTGAATGCTTCGAATTTTAAGTCGGTGAGTTATTTATGCAACCATTACGAAATGTCTTATTTTATGTGAATATTTGAGGGACGAACAGAGCGACGTCCCGCAACATGAACGAGTTACATAAAATGGCATTTCGTAACGTGTTACATACAATAATTGTGACTAGATTATTTATAAAATTGTATTTTGGTAAAACATTACTGACATCTAGACAACTAATATTACTTTATTGTATTGCTGGTTGCATATGCCTTATTTTATTGACTCTTAGTGTGTTTATATTGCTTATTAAATTTATTTAGTAGTCAGAAAAGTGGGTTATTTTGTCTTGTATTGTGTTTTGATTATTTTGTGCTGATTTAGAATGAAAATAAGGACCAAAAGAATATTATTACTAGATTGTAATTTTAACCAAATTCTATTTTTATTAGTCAACCTGCTCTTCTTTGATATACACTTTCAATAATAATGTAGGTATATATTGATTATAAAACCAAAAAATGGTTTATTTTTATTTGTTTTTTTTTTTTTTCGTAACTGGAGACATAATGAATTTTTCGTAATTAGTTTCATGTTTAACATTTTGCAACTGGTTGCGTAAAGTAGATCATTTTGACAGTTGCTGTGATTACAAATATATTTACTTTATATGTCAAAATTGGAAAAAGTATTTTGCATTTTATTTTGAATATTTATATATTTTCTTCATATCAATATAAAGTATGTAAGTAATATATTCACAAAAATAGAATTTTGACCTTAAATTTTTTATCACTGTATCTGTTTATAAATAGTTTG
The DNA here is from genome assembly GCA_927349885.1 of Psylliodes chrysocephalus. NCBI lineage: Eukaryota > Metazoa > Arthropoda > Insecta > Coleoptera > Chrysomelidae > Psylliodes > Psylliodes chrysocephalus. The sequence goes on from OV651816.1 coordinate 13,595,674, forward strand.
TTTTTATGTTTATGCATGTCTATAAAAATATACATTTTCTGCATCTCTATAATCTCATTCCCTAAAAAGTCTGTGCTGGCTTATCAACAATCTAATAGGTTATGGGCCTAGTGACTTTTTGCTGCGTCTGAAGAAAGTAATATATTTTATAGTGAAGGAAACGTTTTTGTTTTAATGTAATGGCTTTGGTATACAGGGTGTTTCTTAATGATATGCGAATATTTAAGGATGTGAATCTACAAGAAAAGTTAATGATAGTTTGCTTTATAAACTATAACTATGGTGAAAAATGTTCCGTTATGAAAATACGGGGTGAAGTTTTAGGGAAAAGAAAAAATGAAATTAATTAATATTTTCGAAACCGCTTGAGATATGTTAATGAAATTTAGTACGCAGTGACAGTAAAAAAATAAAAACCGTTATATTGTCCGAAAAAAATATGTAATTATTGAATAATAAAATTTAACAATACCCAAATCTAGTTGCTATTGTTAACTGTCTGCGTACTAAATAATATTAATTAATTAACTTTTTTTTTAAAACTTTAGCACCCCGTACTCTCGTAACGGAAAATTTTTGGACCATAATTCATAAACCATAAACCAAACTATCATACTAATTTCTGTTCCAGAGATTTGACAGCAGTCAGAATCAAGATCGATGCAGGAAATGGACCGAAGGAGGTAATACTCGGATCGGCATATCTACCTTCAGACGATCCTGAAGCAACACCTACCATAGAAGTGGAGGAGTTGGTGAGATTCTGCAGGCGCAACGGAATGCAGATGATCATTGGCTGTGATGCAAACGCACACCACAGGATCTGGGGGAGCACCGATACCAACGAAAGAGGTGAGTCTTTACTACAATTTATTATGGCAAATAATTTAGACATAACAAATGTAGGCAATAAACCGACCTTTATAACAAAAAACAGAAAGGAGGTACTAGATGTAACAATAGCATCAACATACTTGAGTAATTTTGTTACAGACTGGCATGTGTCTGACGAAGAGAGTTTATCAGATCACAGACACATAAACTTCAATATTAAAGGTAATATTGCAAAAGAAACTTATCGGAATCCCAGGAAAACAGACTGGGAGGCATACAATGCTTCCCTGGAATGTAATCTTCCGAAGATGAGAAAGACGATAAGAACAACAACCGACCTAGAAATGGCTGTGGATGAGTTTAATGACACAGTCACTAGAGCTTTCAACGATACCTGTCACTTAATAGCAAGGAACTCTACCAGGAAAGTTCCATGGTGGAATGATGACCTGGCAATACTAAGGAAACAGGTGAGACAAAAATTTAATAAGGCTAAAATAATCGGCGAATGGGAACTATATAGAACCATACGCACCTGTAACAACATCATAGCTTTACGAAAAGTCAAGAGAGAGTCTTGGAGAAGGCACTGTGAGGAGATAGCAAGCACTCAAGAATGTGCCAAGCTCCAAAAAATTCTCTCAAAAGACACACAACACACAATAAACACCCTTAAGAATGAACTTGGGGAGTACACAATCACAGGGAAGGAAACAGTAAGGGAACTCTTCAGGGTTCACTCGGAAAAACTGCTAGATAGGCATATTAGAGACGGGATATTGGTTCAAAGGCCAATATACCAAGACCAATACGCCTATAGTGCAGGGAAATCAACTGAAACGAAAATAAGGAGGTAATGCTGGGAGCATTCTTGGATATCGAGGGTGCATTTGACAATACCTCCGTTGAATCAATCATTAGATCTCTCAAACACAGAGGAATCGAGGACACATGCGTGTCCTGGATCGACTCTGTTAAGGGAGAGAACTATACACACAACCCTTATGGGAGAGACAACAGCGGCACGGGTAGCGAGAGGATGTCCACAGGGTGGAGTGCTGTCTCCACTCCTGTGAAACCTTGTAGTGGACGGGCTGCTTAGGGCTCTCAAAGATACAGGACATAGAACCCTGGGATATGCCGATGATCTAGTGATCATGGCACAGGGAAAATACAACACTATAGTAAGAGATCGAATGCAAGAGGCTCTAAATATAGTAACAAAATGGACAGAGGCGGAAGAACTAAACATTTGCCCAAACAAATCTGACATAATTGCATTCACCCGCAGGAGGAAATTGGAGGGACTAGGGCATCTAAACCTAAGAGGTGCAAGCTCCAGCTTAAGGGGGAGGTAAAATATCTCGGGGTTATGATTGACTCGAGACTTACCTGGAACCAGCATCTAGAAAGAACCACAAGGAGAGCGGAAACCTCATTAATGATGGCAAGGCGATCCTTTGGAAAAAAATGGGGGTTAAAACCAGACATGGTATACTGGCTTTATAACATGGTGGTGAGACCCATAATAACATACGCAGCTTTGGTGTGGTGGCCAAAGACACAGCAAAGGAAAACAATAACGAGGCTAAGCAAGGTACAAAAACTTGCCTGCCTCGGAATAACGGGGGCAATGAAAACAACCCCCACTGCTGCAATGGAAGCACTAATAGGACTCCCACCTCTTCACTATGTGATACAAGGGGAGGCTATATTAGGTGCTTACAGATTAGGGAATACACTGGGAAATCTTGACATTAGGCCAGGTCACATGAGTATCTCAAGGTTAGTGACAGGAGACGTGCTAGACATGAGATCAGATCACATAACCAAGAGGTACTCTTTTAATACTCCCTTTGAGGTTTTAATACAGGAAAGAGTGGAGATCACCATAAGGGAGCCCAATGCCCAACGACAGGAACAAACCTGGTATACAGACGGGTCTAAGACTGCGGAAGGCACTGGGGCAGGAGTATTCTCCAAAAACCCTGATACTAACCATAGCTATGCTATAGGAATACATTCCTCGGTATTTCAGGCCGAGGTATACGCAATTTTGCAATGTGCAAAAACGAACAATGAAAGAGCTGTCGAAAATCAGCATATTCAAATAATGTCAGACAGCTAAGTGGCACTTAAGGCCATATCGAGTCAGAAAGTTACGTCGAGGCTGGTATGGGAATGCATCGAAGAACTAAGAACACTGGCAGACCGAAATAGAGTAAAACTATTTTGGGTGCCAGGTCACAAAGGGATCGAAGGCAACGAAAAGGCTGACGAACTTTCAAAAAGAGGGTCAGAAGAAACACCGGAACCAGACACAAACCCAGGAGTACCAAAAAGTACAGTCCGGGGTTTTATAAATGACTGGATTCGGGAACAACATATCAACTATTGGGGAAGTACCCCATAACAGGCACATGGAAAAGCCTTCATAGGCAGACCATGTCCCAAAATAACTGGAGAACTACTCTTAATGAATAGGAACCAGTTGAAAGTGATAACAGGGTTCATGACTGGACACGCCCCAGTAAAGGGACACCTGAACAAAATTGGCATGTACAATGGGGAACTCATGTGCCGACTATGTCACAAGAAACCAGAAACGGCCAAACACATACTGTGCGAATGCGAAGCTCTAGATCGCAAAAGACAGGCTCTTTTTGGACAACCCCAGGTTGATCCAACAACCTATAGAACCCACTCACCCAAGGATCTGTACAAACTTGTACAAGGTACAAAGGTGATAGAGTGGGTGCTATGAACTAACATGGGGTAAAACACAATAAGCCAATAGACTTCAGTGTTATTCGGAGACACATAGTCAGACGAGCCCAGGAAAAAAAAACTATCATTAATTTTTCATGCAGATTCACACCCTTAAAGTCAAAACTTAATTTTATATCTTTGTCTTTATAGCTGTGAAATCAGTTTTTTGTAATTAATAAAATTCTGCAATTTTATATTAAATTAAAAATGATTTGTTTAGTAAGATCACGATCCCAAAAATTGGATACTCGAGCTTTTAATTTATTCGGCGTAAATTTTATAAAAATTTATTTCATTTCATTCTTCTCAAAAAATATTGAAATTTGTGAAAAATATTTTTATAATGTGTACCAATTGTTGAGAATCTAAAATATCACCGATAAACTCATCAGCAGATAGTATTTCATATTTAATTTTTTGGAAAATATCATGAATCCTTTGAAATTTGTAACTCTTTGTTTTTATAAGTGCTTTGATAAACCGTTTTTTTAGTTCAGAGCAACATAATAAATGTGATGTCATGTTGATGAAAAAACTATCAATTCGTATCTTGCCTTTTGTAGAGACTCTGAAGTATTATTTTACTCTGTTACTTTTTTTATGTAAAGAAGAAAATGTTTAATTGTTTAAAATATAAAAAAAATTATAAAATATGTGTGTCGCGTATAGTTTTTATATACCTATCTACCTTGCGTTGTCTAGACTAGAATAAACAGTGATCTAATTAGGTACTGTATATTTTACTAAATAATATATTGTAAAAATACAAATAAATCACAATGTTAAATTGCAACCAAAGTATATTATAGGCTAATGTAATATCTAGATTTAAAATAAATCACAAGGTAAAATCACAAACTTGACTTATTTTGTTGTAATTTTAATAAATATTACAAGTTTATTTTTAATTTTAACGTAACCAATGCGTTTTTACAGTCGCCAATGTAATTTTACAATGATTCAGTGTAAATATAATTCTAAAGCGACTGCAAAATCACTAGCCACAAATAACCAATGATTTTACCTTAAATTTCACAATTAATTGTTTTTAGTGCACTTTTACTTCAAAATTAATTTTGATCCCTCGGTGGGATTCGAACCACGGACCCTTCGATCCGGAAGTCAAGACTCTAACAACTGAGCCATTTACTTCCATTTTTTGTTAAATAAAGATGAATTTCAAAATTTAAGTATGATGAATACGATGATTTAGGTCTATTTAGTCTATTTAGTTATATTTACCTACCGAAAGTCCATGTCTTCTACGTTTATTGAATTAATATCCATAACTCTTATACTAAAATCAACTTCAATAGGTTTGCCTTCTATTGTAGGTGGTCTTATTTCTAAAAAATATATCAGAACTTCAATAAAATGCTTGAAGTACTTTAAAGGCTTCAAAAACTGTGCTTTTAATTATTTTTAAAAATAACTATTTGATATTTCAAGCAATTTATTCCATCACTTTTACAGTAATTGAAGACTTTAAAATGCTTGAAGCGCATAAAGCATATTGAAATATGTCAATTTCTATGTTCTGAAACAGCGTGATCAAAAACAAAACCACAAATAATATCACCATAATATTATATCAAGATTCACAATTCCTAATTTTAAATTGCAAAAGTTATCAATAAATATTTTTTGAAACAGGAAATTAGGAAAAAATTAAAGGGCACCCCATCGACACAAAGAACAGTAATAATAAAGGTCATATTTAAGGTTGCAATATTTAAAAATCTGATGTGGCCAACACATGACTTTCCTATCTAGTTATTACAGGTTGTCCGGTTAGTTTGTAAAACCTATTGTAGCACCTTTCTAAAAGTTTAGAGGATTAACTAAATATATACATTTTCCACATACTTGAAACATTTTTTTTTATAGAGGGTGTATCAATAACAACTCCCAAGCAGATTTTGTTTTATGAACTAATTCAATAAATCTAGCCATTTTTGATATACAGAGTGCGGGTCACTCAAAACAGTTTCATCCTGTTTTTCGGCATTAATCATTGGATTTTAAGAAAAAGCTAAAACAGGTCGATTTTGATTCCAAAATTAAACACATTTTTACAATACAGACATCTGTCATGTGTCAACTCCCTCCCTTCCACTTCTCCAACCCCCCAATTTTAAATAAGAAATGAACCATGTACGGCCTTCTCCCCTCTCTGTTTCTCTGAATACTTGTTGGTTCGTCCTTTGGGTCTTTTATTTTTTATTTATTTTCTTTTTTTTTCTGTTTTTTCTCTAGCCTGGTTTTCTTCAGTCGCTATTTAAAAGTAGGCGCCTGAAGTTTAAAGACTGACTGAAATTATTGTTTGCTTTTAGTTAGTGCCTTTAAATTAAATGTATGCTAGTTTTTCAAATGCTTTGTCTGACTTCCATATCTCTACAAGATTCTTTCCAAAATGAAAAACTATCGATATCTGCTTTTTCTATCATATTTTTCACATTTGTGTTTAAAGACGGACATATAAGGTGCCTACGATGCATTTATTCTGTGGTAGATGTCTGATAATACTTTTGTTACATTTGCATTTGTTTTGATGCGTCTATTTCTGTTCCCTCCAAGCCTAGCTTACAGAGGTTCAGCTAAACTTCCCATCACTTTTCAAGTTGATCTTGCAGCATATATAAATATCTGACGGTTTTATTTGATGACGTGACTAGTCACTAAACTTTTTGGTTCGGAGTTTAAGGTGGGGGACCCAAGTGAAAGTATTCCAGATTTTTATTTCGCAAAGAAACTTTGATATTTTGCCATTCTCCGAACCGTCCAAACCGTCGTTGATTGGTTTTCCGAGAGAGATGTTGCTATTAGGATCCGCTCCCAGAATATCCTGATACTGAGTTTGATCCTTACTATTCGAACGTCTGTTCTGGTGAAGATGACGAGTTTAATATATATACTTCTTAGATTCTGATTTTGAATCAACTTAAATCAATATTTAATCAATGGCTAATTCATTTGCACATAAAGGGGCATTTTATTATTATTTTTTTTTAAGGTGCATGATTTACCCATACAGTAATATAATCAATGAGTTTTGCGTAGCATTTTTGCGTCCTTGCATTTTATAAGCATAAGACAAGAGTTACCAGACATTTATTTATTTATTTACATAGTACCTACATTCTGCTTCCAAAGTTATTTGAAGTTTACATTTTAAGTAGCATTTTTTGCATTGCGGTTAGCCGGGCTAGCATCTTATAAGTATAAGATTAGATTTAACACATCAAGCAGCTTCCTTTGTGCATTTATTTGTTTATAATGCAGAATTTTCATATGAAATATTATCTTTTGTGGCCAAAGTTTTGCGAAATTTACACATTAAGTAGAATTATTCGCGGTGCGGTTAGCTAGGCTAAGTATAAGATCAGAGTTAATACATAAAGTAGCTTTCTCTGTACATTTATTTTGCAATAATATGCAGAATTTATACATTAAAATTTAGACATTAAGTTGCATTTTCCGCGGTGCAGTTAGCCGAGTTTGCAGTTTATAAATATAAGATCAGAGTTAACACATAAAGTAGCCTTCTTGGTATATTTATTTGGCTTAAGTGCAGAATTTACACGTAAAATAGTATCTTCTGGAGCCAAAGTTTTACAAACTTTACACATTAAGAGACATTTTTCGCGCTGCAATTAGCAAAGTATAAGATCAGAGCTAATACATAAAGTAGCCTTCTCTGTAGATTTATTTTGCTTGAATGCAGAACTTACACATAAAATAGTATCTTCTCAATCAAAGTTTTACACATTAAGTAGCATTTTTCGAGTTGCAGTTAGCCGAGTTTGCAGTTTATAAGTATGAAATCAGCGTTAACACATAAAGTAGCCTTCTCTGAACATTTATTTAGCTTAAATAATTTACACATAAAATAGTATCCTATCGACCAAAATTTTACAAAATTTTCACATTTAGTAGCATTTTTCGCGTTGCAGTTAGCTGGGCTTGCATAATGTAAGTATTAGATCAGAGTTAACACATAAAGTAGCCTCCTCTGTATAGTTATTTGTTATTTGCAGAATTTACACATAAAGTAGTATCTTCCGCCACAAAAGTTTTGCGAAATTTGCACATAAAGTCGCATTTTTCGCTCTGCATACGGCTTATATGAGTAATGTATCTTCTGCATATTTATATGTCGTCTAAATTCGGAAATTTACAGTAAAGCAGTATCTTCTGCAAGCTAAAAATCAATTAAATTATGAAGAAAACCATTCTCAAACCTGTACTAGTATAAGATCAGAGTTAACACATAAAGTAGCCTCCTCTGTACATGTATTTGTCTATAATGCAGAATTTACACATAAAGTAGTATCTGTCCTCATCAAAGTTTTGCGAAATTTGCACATTAAGTAGCATTTTTCGTTTTGCAGACAGATTTTATGAATGACTGCATCGTTAACACATAAAGTAGTATCTTCTGTATATTTATTTGTCGTCTAAATGCAGAAATTTACACATGAAGTAGTATCTTCTGCAAGCTAAAAATCAGTTAAATAAAAAGAAAAACATTATTCTCCTACCTGTGCTCTGAATTCCTTCATTTCTTTTTTAATTTATCGTATTTCCAATACGATTTTCGATAGTTTTTACACATGGACTGTGGTCGGTTTTACGATGTGAATCAGGCGACACAACAATTGGTAATGAGTAATGTAGAAAGGCAGCGATAGAGTGACGTAAAATTTTAAATCTAAACATGTGAGTCAGCGGCGTAACATAGGTATACTACATGGTTATCTTTATTTCCACTAACAAGGATGTGAAGCATAATTTAGTGAATTAAATTTAAAGAACTAATATTATGTATGAGGAATATTGTTTTTGATTTTGGACTCTAATGAAAAGTTAAAAAAAAATAATCATAATTTTTCAATATAAACAAGCTTTTTGTTTTTAAGTCATTTTATCATGATAACGTTGAAGATGTTAAATCAATAATTTTAGTGTAATAATTGGCATTATTATTAATTGAAAAAATCTAAAGAATTTACCAAAAATTCTAAACAAGTATTTAATGTTTAAATTAAATAATTAAAAAGACACAATGAAACAAACCTTCAATTTATTAATCTACATTGAACGTGACATTGTTAAATACAAGCAACAGTCACATACATTTTGGTTTATATAGAAAGTATCACTTGGGTAAACGCTCAGTCGGGTTCGGACTAAGGTCCAGAACTTTCGCCCCTTGGGGGAAACCCTGGTTTTGTATTGTAAAGTAATGTGTAAAGTTTTTTTTTTGTACGATGTGAATTATGGGTAAATATTTTAACTTAATTTTGTTTAATAATAATTGATTTATTGATTTACATATAAATGCCAATTTTACATTTTCGTCCCGAATTATATCTTATGCATATCTTTATTACTATTAGTTATAGTGCGTTATTCCCTAAATGGAATTTTATTCATTTTTACTGAAGGCTATTTGTCAAGTTTTATAGTTATTGTTAATATACATTTGTTAATGTTTTAATACTTATTATTAATCTCTCCTCCCTTTCCAAACCAGCAAAATACTCCGAGCATTTGAGAAGCCTCGGCGTTTCTATTCCCTTAGGACTAAAAGAGTCTAAAACTAGTTGCCAAGAACCGCTCGACATATGCTATTAAGGGATGTTTTTTTGTATTTTATTATTTTTTCTTTATTTTTTTTGCCACTGGCGAATGGATGTTCCTTAAGGACTCCAGGACCCTTTGGCTGGTGACGTCGCTGCCCTAATCCCTTAATAGTATATTAACAACAGTAGCTAAAGACCTATCAGTAGTTACAAATGGTCATTAGGCTAACTGGTTGTTACATTTGGTGACGAGCGTTGGTCTTTAGGATTAACTGGTTGTTACATTAGTTTTTTGTAGGTTTCCAACTAATCCCGCCGAAAAAACGCATTTGGTGAAATATATTAAAACTTACTCCAGAAAACATTTCAAGGGATGTTCTATGTTCCAATCATTTTTCTGGATTTATATTTATGTCAAAGACTGGATGCGGAGGAGGAACTAGATTAATTCCAGGTACATTGCTATCAGCATTTACTGAGGCCCCAGAAGAAGTTGAATCTAAAAGGTAAAGAACTCTGCACTTTTTTTGTGGGTTAATCGTTCAAAATTTTTAATTTTTCAGTGATGATCTAAACCATGAAGCCTCTGTTGCAGAAAAAGAAAATGCAGAATTAAAAAACATGTAAGTAATTAAGTACTTTTTAATACAACATAAATTTTATTTCAAAATAATTACCTATTACTACCTATATTTTTTATAAACCACAAAAATTGACAATAAATATTTTGTATTAAATGTACCTATGTTCTTTAAGTAGAGTACTAGTCGTTAAGAAATAAGCAAAACCTAATGTGAATTATATAAAAAAGTCATTTTAGGCTTCTTTTATTTGCATCCATGGAAAAATGTTAATATTTCTTAAATGACAGTTTGGATTTCATCCATAGCAGGTGTGTATACACTAGAAATAGGTATTACTCGTGTTTCTATTTTGGTTGCAATTGGCCTAAATATTTAGGAAATTTTTTTGATCACTTGTTACATGCACAGAACAATATTTTATTAAACAAAATAAACAATAAAATACTAAAAAATAAATAAGTACTAAAAAATAAACTAAAATACTGAATAACAAACTAAACGAAACTTTTCTTTAACTAACAAAAAATATATATGAAAATTAAAATCTTAGCTCAACACTTTGGATGTGTTGTGTCGTAGACAGGCCTTAGCTAACTTAAGCCAATCTTGCATAGCACTTCTAATCGTTCGGTCGGTTAAGTCTCTTGGTTCACCCCCATTCCTATAACCAAAATATTTCAGGTGAAATATTTTCTAAAAGCTCCAAAGTTAAATTTGTATTATTTTCTAGGAAATTATTATAAATAATAGAATCAGATGATATATTAATGTCCGAAGCCTTATTAATGTTATCTTTATTGGGAATAAAAAAAAAATTGATTTCACTTTAAAGCATCTTGATTATTTTATGCTATTTTTCTTAGTAGATGACGCCGAGATAGGGTTATTTTAGACATTTTATTAAATAAAAAACAACTGACCAAAAAAAGGAAAATAAGTATGCTTGGAATAACTAGGTAGCCTAAAAAATACGTATAGAAATACGTATAAAAATGAGAGAAACAAAAGTAAGGTTATGTTTTGGAGTTTCTATAAGCATTTTACACACTGTAATAAAATGCAACAATTATTAAACGAGTAGCTAAATTAAAACATTAATAGAAACTTACCTATATATGCTTTTAACCAATATCGTAAAAACCAGGACGCCAAAGCAACATGCAATGCAACTGGGCACAACAACAATACAATTTTACAAGAACTTTTTATTACATAAAAAACAATTATCGTGGTTAGCAACTAGTTAACAGAAATATAACTAATAATAACGTGAATTGTCTGATTGATAGCGAGCGCTTCACAGCAACCAGCCACCACCAGTCAGCTGATTCCCGATCGTCTGCCGGTACCTTCCCCCTCTCGATTCTATGCACTACGCGCACTTTGGACCAGCCCGAGTTAGCTTTTAAAGCACACCCCGAATCTCACTCACTGAAACAACATGGACTAGTCCACCCCACCATGGTTATTGGCGGGTTATTTAAATGTTCGGGTGTTTGAAATCGGTACAATGGGGAATTTGTTATAAATATTACAGGTAAAATAATTAAAAAAATATGGTGTAATGTAAATAAATATACCTATAAGCTTTTAATTTAAATAAACCTAAATATATACATATTATTTACTTCTGTCTACTAGTTCATCGTAAACTGGTAATATGCGTTTAAGATGACTTATATTTAAATCAACCAATACCAAAATTAAACGAGTATTACGTATAAAATACGTTAGTTATACTAATGTGTGCTGCCTACGGTCCATTTTAGAGAAATCATGTATAAAACGAAACTTATCGATATCGCAAACAACTTTTAGTTTTCTTAAAAATCAAAATTTTGTACATTTTGTCAAATTTCTCTATTACGGACTATTTTAGGAAAATTTCGTACAGAACAAAAATTATAGAGAATAATATTAGAAGTAACTTTTATTTAAAGAATTTTCTTTTCCAAACGTAAATAATAGATATATTCCATAAAATATAAAAATTACCCTCTATAAAGTAATCCCCAGATGTTCCGACTATGCCAAAAATCTAATCAGTTTACCGCAGACCAGAATAAAGGTTACGTTTAAAATTTAGTGTTTTTCTCTTAAATATCTCGAATACGGTCCATTTTGCAGAAATTATGTATAAGACAAGAATTATTGAAAACTTTTATTAAAACAATTTTCTTAAAAATTAAATCTTTTTACATTTTGTAAAATTTCTCGAATACGGACCATTTTAAAAAAATTTTATATATAACAAAAATTATAGAGATTAATATAAGAAGTAACTTTTATTTGAACAATTTTCTTCTTCAAACGTAAATAACACGACTGTATTCAATAAAATATAAAAACGAACCCCTATAAAGTACACCCCAGATGTTCTGGATCTGCCTAAAATCTAATTAGTTTATTTCAGGCCGTAATAAAGCTTATGTTTAAAATTTAATGTTTTTATTTTTATCCGTTTTTAAGTTTTCTTCAAAATTCGAGATTTACACCTTTTCTCAAATATCTCGAATATTTTAGAGAAATTTTGTATAAGACAAGAATTATAGAGAATTATAAACAACTTTTACGCACGCACGCACGCACGTACGCACGCACGCGCATGCACATGCACACGCACACACCCACATAAATGCAAAATCATTATTGCTACTAATTCAAGTATTCCAGCGTATGTAAAACTTCATTTGATATGCGAGGAAAGTTAATGAATATGATGTAAAAATTTAAACATCTCTATGAGAAACGTTACAAAAAAGACTGGTAATGTTTTATGTTTAGTGGGTACAGGATTATGAATTAATCCTTAAAAAAATAATTTTATGTTGTGGTTCTCTCTATAAAACACCCTGTATAAGAAATGCGTTTTGTATAATCTTTTATTTTTTAAAAATATCCTTCTCTGACGACAAAGTAAAATTATTCATGCATTGTGAATCACCCTGTGACTAATAGTACATTATATACCTAGGGTGAGAAGTGAGCTATTATTTACCGAGCACTTTTATATCCTGAGGCGCGTAGCGCCGAGGGATATAATGTGCGAGGTAAATAATAGCTTTCTCAGCCGAGGTATATATAGAATTTTTTTTACTACTAACATTAATGTATTAGCAATTTTAATTTTGACATAAGTAATTTCCTAACAATTAGGCATTCCAACGACCTGTCAAACAATAGGTACCAGTGGGAAATTCTTGTATATTTAAGGGGGGTAGCGACATAGTCTTGCAACTTGGACACTATTTTTATTCGAAGTAGTACTCGCCAAGCCTGCCAATTTATGAAAAAATGTATAGGTGGGTTTTTTAAATATTATTTTTATTGTGTTTGACATAAAATATTTAAATGTAATCCATTATTTATGATTTTACGTAAAGTAGATAAAATACACCATATGTCGCCACCCTTAGATATACCAAACCTGCCCACTGGTAATTCATTTGTTTGGAATGCCTAATTTGTTAAATATTTCGAAATATCAAGCAGACTGGAGCGTGTTTCTAATCAGACTGGCTTTATTTATGTAAAAATTTGGCATGTGTCAAATTTTGGTATGATTCTAGGAAATATCCCATTGCATTTTTGATATTTTAATGACATGGATTTATTGTTATTAATTAATAATTTTTAAAGCCGGTGTTGAATTTCCTAGTTAATATATATTTTTACTATTAACACTGATATATATTATCATATTTGATTTGATTAGATTTTAATAAACCCAGCTTTAGTTATTTCCTACTTATTTTTCAAATATTTCAAAATATCAAGTAGTCTGGGAGTTTAGTTGTCAAATTAACAAAATGAAACTAATGAAATTTAGTTTCATTATTTACCTAGGTTTTTTTTTTATTATCATTATTTACCTAGGGAGAGAAATATTACTTCTCATTAGAGGAATGGAGTAAATAATGGTGATTTCTCATGTTAGTAGTAAAAAAATATTTTTAATCGTATATAGGTATTAATTTAATAATAAAACATACAGTAAACGTGTGTATGCAACAGAAATTCAATCTAGCTCGTAATTTTAAAAACAAAAATTTCGAAAATCTTCTCTTCTGCCTATGAATTATTGAATTAAAAACAAACAAGAAGCAAAAATTATTCAAGCATAACTTGTAAGTTTTAAATCTCAGTTTTTTGGCAGCTCTATGACAAATTGCTTGGAAAATGTTGTTTCCGTTGCTTGATTTCATAATATTGTCAATTTGTTATAATTTGCTTGATAATTCTTCTTAAAGCTCTTAAGTTGACATTGTAATATTGCGGATAATTTCCAGTTCTCGGTTTTTGAGCCACATATCCAGTTGTTTTGTACAGTTTAATAATATTTTGAACTGTATTTATCGATTTATTAGCACTGTCAGCGATTTGGGAAGAAGTTTGGCTCTTCAAATGCAAGTGAATTATCACTATCCTTATTTCGTCAGCATTTTTAGTTGTTAACAACAACACCAATGTACGAAAGTTAATTAAAACGTCAAAATCGGCTTCTTAGCAAAGTCAAATATTATCATTTGTTTTTACAAAGCCTGCCTTGATATTATTGAAGCCGATAAACCAACTTAAGTTGTCTCCGATCATGTATTGTTGCCAAACACAAATCATTTTACAAATAAAACAATTTCGAAATAAAAACTCTTTAAAAATAGCCACGCTGGTCTTATTAATATTTCCATAATCATTTAAACAAACCAAAAGATATTATATTTTAAAACAAAATTTTAATTTGCCCTGAGATAAATTCACAAATATCTTGTTTTGTGGGGGTTGGGACAACTTTACTGAGACAGGCTCGTATATTTTTAGTATTCCTGTTATAAACTGTAATAGTCTTTTGAGAT